>CAJNIZ010044847.1:6107-43169 GCA_905231905.1 Symbiodinium pilosum
GCTCCCCAGCCTAAGAGAAAAACAAGATAAGGTTGTTATAAGCATTACTTTACGGATTGAGTCTTTCCTACCTGGCCTGGTTCTGGCTGCCGTGCTTGTTTTTTGGGGCAAAGGCCAGGCACGAGCTGGTGTCCGTCTCTTTGCCGTTGAACCTATAGTAGTTCCATCTTCTTTCCCATTATCCCTTAATATAACCCCAGATATACCACAATCCCTATATCACCCTATAACCCCTCTACTGCGCTATGGTCAACACTTTTGGCAGAGTTCTGAGGTCCACACTACGAAAATGAACAAATTTGGTGCAACCCAAGGACTGCGTGATTAGCTTGGTGGCATAGTTGCCCTCCTGGTCATGGACCTCAAAGTTAATGGAGCCCTGTCCATTGGATTCGCCTTCACCATCGCCCCGCTGCAGCAAGCTCTCGCCGGGAGGCTCCCCGCGCTGCAGCGTGGACCTTGGTCGGTCTGCTTGTCGTCCTTTGGGGTGCTGGGAGTGCGTCTTGATCCTGAGGTTCTTGCCTGCATGGTGCAGCACTGCAGGCGCGCCGGCGGAGGGAAACTTGGACACCACAGCCTGCTGAACCAAAGATTGGCCATCTTCTAAGACCTGACGAACCACCGTAGCAGCCACCAAAGCAAATACTTCAATGAACTCCGTCAGCATATTTCCCATCCTGTTCAGGAAGTTGAAGGGAGGGACAAGGCCTATGATCTTGAAGCCAAGGCATTTGACGACCTCTTCAGGCTGGTCCAGGGCAGGACAGTCTGCAAGCTGGAGGCCAATGTCCAGGACAGACTTCACTTGGGCCAAGCTTACTTTCGCCACCTCGCCCAAGGTACCGGGCCAAGAAACATCTTCGGTGCCGAAATTGAAGTCGAAAAGGTTGCACGTCTCCCCCATCAGTCGCACCCAGCACTTTTGTCGACCCCAGTCAACGCTTAGGCCGTCGGAGCCCACACTCAGGGAAGGCCACCTGCTCTCCTGGGTTGCTCTTAAGGAACTTAAATTACGTTACCATAAAGGGCATATATATATATACATATATATATATATGGTAAATATCACCATAAAGAGTATTTTCATATAAGTATTAGATAGGGTTCCCCCAATATAGTAACTCAAATTAAGGTCCTTAACAGCAACCCAGTCTCGCTGCAACCTGCAGTCCAGTCACTGAAACCACGAACCTGGGTTGCTGTTGGGGAATTAAGGGTTTAGGGTGCAGGGTTAAGGTTTTCAGGGTTTTAGGGTTTAGGGTTTTCGGCTTAAGGAATTAAATTCAAGTTACAATAATTAATGGGTGTATATATATAGTACATCATACCATTATAGGGGGATTAATATGCTAGCTTAACTTAAGTTCCCTAACAGCAACCCAGGAACGAGGATGTCAACAGCCATCTCAACTGAGTCGATAGCGGTATTTGCCACAAAGGCCACTTGATCCTCCGCAGCCTCGTAGGCGTCACCCAAGGCGTCTCCCATCAAACCTGTGCCATCTGTTACCACATCTCCGATGTCCTCCAAAACCTTGGTGCTGACGGAATTATCCAAGGACTTTTCGGAGACTGACTTGGAGGCTCTCCGCTGCAGCAGTTGAGTCTTGTTCTCCACTGCCTTGGCTTGCTTGACCTCCTTTTGGGTTTGGGTACCTTGTGAAGAGGGAACCACGAACTCACGCTTCATGCGCTGGTGGTTCTGCTTTTGTAGAACCTTCTTCAGAACCTGTTCAGCTTGGAGCTTGTTCTGCTGGTTCATGGCTGAGCTTGGCTGAGGGCTGTTGTGCTCTCCAGCCATGTGGCTGTTCTTCCACTTGTTCAACTTGTGGATTTCAATCTGCTGCAGCTCAACAACCGTCTCTAGCTGCGCCAACTTCAGCATCATGAACTCCAAGTTTGCACCCAACTGCCCTAGGCCGTGACGGCCCTCCGTGTCATTGGTGGTGTTGTCCAAGTCAGGAAAGCCTGCGGCCTGATGCAAGTCATGCTTCATGTTGTTCACGAAGAGATTCTCCAAAGCACTGGCGTTGGTGACATTTGTGTCATTGCTAACACCTTCCGTCATGTCCATTGGGACGGAGTGAGTCTCTGCTTTTACTGCCAAGAGAGAACGTGCAACTGCACGTCCCGAAGCTTCAGCCCGCCGAGCTTCACAGGCACCATCGCAGGATGGGCTGGATGCTTCAATGCCACGCGGGCGAAGCAGCCAAATGGTCAAAGCAATGCCCAGAAGCCTTGGAGTTGGATGCCAGAAGGGATTTGATTTTTACATTGGAAATATACAGGGCAATATAGGGTTATATAGGGCAATGTAGGGTTATATAGGGATAATGGAAAAGAATATGGAAGCTACTATTTAGGGAGGATGGATTTGGTCCCGCTTCAAGTTCTCTGTTTAAACAATGCCACTCGAGCCTGCTATCTACCAGGATGCAGAAAGTTGAGGGCGCGCGAATCACAAGGCAACTGTGATGGACGCGGCTGGCAGGGTGTCCCTCTATCACTTTCAGACAACTGTCTCAACAATTTAAGCATTGCGCCAAGCTGCCCCTGAGACAAAAGTCATGTCAACTGTCCGTTGAACTTCAAGAACGCAACATTCTTCACAAATAGTACCTATACTATCAGTGTCACTAGTAGTAGAAAATGTTCATACTAACAATAATATTTGCAACGGTAGTATCAGTGGAAATGATCATGGCAACCACAGTACGTAATACTTGTAAAAGCATATATGAGCAAAAGTCTAAACTTCTAATATCCCCCTTCATAAGCTCATAATGGTCCCTCATAAAATCCTTGTACAACCCCCTGTAAGGAGTTCAGACTATAGCCTATAGCTCATAGTAGCTCATATAGTAATGACAAAGCCCAAAACCCTATAAAACCCCATCATTCAGGCTGAAGACCGGGCATGTCGGTATTCCGCCATGGCAGACGGTACGGTTTCACCCAGGCTAAAATGAGTCTTGAGCCGAGGTTCCTAGTATTATTGCTTTGATAGCTGCTGGTCAGGGTTTAGAGTTTAGGGTTTAGGGTCCAAAAGGTTAACCTTTGTATTATAATAGGAATATGCATACCCCAAAAGGTTAAAGGTTACCTACCCAGCGACTAAGCTTTTCAAAGCTACTCGTACTGTTATTGCCAGTTTAGGGTTTAGGGTTTACTATTCTTACTAATACTACTGTTTTAATCTATTACCCTTATTAATATTCGTCTAATTAGCATTATTAATATTATTACTGGCAACTGCACTTATCGGGGTTGCTGTCAAGAGAGTGAGGTTAAGTTGTCATCATAAGAAGACGACGATGTTTACTGTAAGATATCTATATCTGACAGACGGTATCTTAGTTAAACATCCCTCACAGCAACCCCGATGCTTGCCCGAACTGGGGTGCCTCTGGGGACCAAGCAAAAGAAGGCATTCTAGCTCAAATATGGTGCTCAACATTCGGGATCTTAGAGGGCACCCTAAATCCTAAACCCTGAACCGTTTCAAAACCCGAAATTCTCAGTGTTTCTCTTTCATAGAGAGAAATGCCACATTGAATGCCAAATGGTTCAACACATGGTACCTCTAATTGCGGGAAACCCGCAAATCAAATCCCTGCATTACCCCTATTAACCCTTGAAACGGTACTCACAAGATTTAGGAAGCCCCAAATTGTGTTTCATCTGCCTCTGAAGGCATTTGCCATACCCATCCCTGAAAGTGTATCCAGCACCCATCCACCCTCATTTAGGATGTAGGGTGGCTGAAGCCGCGCAGTGTGTTGAAACCTTGAAGCCAGGACAGCAAAGGATGCAAAAGCCACTGCTAAACTTACGGTTTAGGGTTTACTGGTGATGACTACTTGGACCCCAAAGTATAGAATGATATTCTGCATGCGCATGGGTTTTGGGCCGTCAGTCATCATTTCACCATCTATGGGCGTCCAGGCAACCAAGGGCGGAATTGAGTTCAGGGACGGCGATTGGAGATTATACAGCAGGGACTACTATGGGGATCGATCCCAACTACCCACTGCTAGGTGACAAGACATCTGCGACCACCCAACCCTTCTCCTGGGGACTACATGGACCCTGGAAAGTCTACGGTTCATGTAGCTCAATGGGATTTATCGTACAGTAGAAAACATGAGGTGGACCGGTGGACCCCTCACCCAATAGTAGGGACTTTAGGAGACGACAGGGTGGGGGGGGTCCACCTAAAGAATACAGCTTGGGATGCCCTAACAAACCATGCGCTTTTGCCAGGAAGGCGAACCAATCGATATTCTGGTGAGACGATCATTAGAACAGCGAGGACTTTCCATCATCCTTCGAGACACCCTAAACCCTAAACTCATTATAAGTGTAGCAGTCCCGTAGGGGTGGTAGCATCTAGGCCCGCAATTAAAAAGGCAAGTTTCTCAGCTCTCCCAGGCGCCACACTGCATCTCCAGCAAGCAGACCGGAAACTCTGCTCTATAGGGATTCATTCGGGCGCATAGGTCTCGTGGAAAGCAGTCTTCTGGATTCGGATGATTTCTCCAATTGTACCGTCATCGAGGGTCCGGCCACTCGCAAGGTAGTCACCCACTTCCACAATCATAGGCTCTCCCCACGATGCCTTGAACTTGCCTTCTGGGAAGCAACTTGCCACATCACCATCTACCTCAATAGCCACCACGCGCCTGTTGGGAAGAAAAGCCTTAAAGCCCAGGGCAGCAAGCTCCGCTGCATCCTCATGGTCTTTGATCTCTAGGGGTTCGCTTGTGTGGTAATTCTTGTGGAAGTCTTCAGACTTCAGAATGTACTGCTCTTTGAAGGATGTGTCCGCCCTTGCAATCATGTCTCCTTCTTTTGCCACATTCTTGGTTTCAACCTTGCCATCAAGGATCGTCTCAATCTTCTCACCGGCAATGGCTGGGCGTAAAAACACACGCTTCACCTTTATGTAGGGCTTCCCCCGGCGCGAGAGGACTGGTCCCAACAGTTCAAGCACTTCGTTTTGGGACAACATGTTTTGGCAGCGTTGACAGCCAACGGCTGCGGCACTGAAATATGCAATGACTTGCTTATGCACTGCCGTAGCTGGCAGGAAGGGCTATATTATGGACCTGTGTAGTTAGGGAAGCAATCATGGAAGTCATATATACAGAGAGAGAGAGAGACTACATCCATTCTCCTATTGTCTACTAAGCATGAGCCAGATGATTTTCAGATGTCTGTACTCAGCAGCAATGTTGAGTACCTGATGGTCACCACTATGACGATGCAATCCAACTAGCTGATGAAGACCATTCCTAGCTTTTGTAAGCAGAATCCTTCCTGATGATGACAGTTCAGCAAAGTACCCAAGTGCTCCTAGACTCCCAGGAGCCTAGATCCGTCACAGAGTGCTGTGCGAATGAAGGTACAGCACTTCAGCACCAAACAAGTTTCATTTAGGCCTTTTTCTGAGCTCGGCCACGCACAAAGCTACTCATGACTTCTGCTGCTTCCAGCCAAAAACCACGGACATCCTACCTACACCAGCCTGCGAAGGACATATTCGGTGAAGCCACCGCCACCTAGAATCATCTGATAGCAGAAGCAACGACCCTGGCTTCAGCTTGATCAGCGTGGGTGGCCTTTGTGGATCAGCCTCCGGGACCAGCTCCATCTCCCCAGTCTCCAGAAGGGTCAAAATAAAGGTGATGTCGCCGTTGGCTGGTAGATCCTTGTGGTATGGAAAGCCCGGCCGTGTTGCTGGTTGGCAGGCAAGGCCATTGCTGGGTGTGTAACGATTCAGAGTCAGGCGCCACTTGCCTTCTACAGCAATGAATGGAGTGATGGACTTAAGGCTGGAAATTCTGTCCTGGATGAATTCCTGCGCAAAGTGCGGCAAGGATCGCAGAGAACCTTTCGAAAAGTATATGAGCTCGTGCCCTTCATCTCCATACTTTGGAAAGTACGCGCTGCTCAAAACTTCCGATGCTGGTTCAGTTTGAAGCTTCAGTGGGAAATAATATTCGTCGCCGGGGAGGTTGTGGGCATGGGATTTAATGCTGCCAGGCTGTGGAATGTGGGCCTTCTCTCCCTGCAACATGCCGTCCATCCTCCCAGCTGCTGCAAAGATGTCGGAAACGCAGGCCACCATTCGGTCATGCTCCGGCAGCGAGATGAAAGTTTCGACGATGTGCAAGCCACTTGGGATCGGAAGCTGTCGGGCCTGCTTTGCGCACATCCGCTTCGCAAAGGCGCTCATGCTTCATGTGTCTTGGCGACTAAGATTCCCTTGGGCCTAAATGAAGCAATCGACGTGTCACTGCTTCAAACGGGCGATAGACGGGCGCCGCAGTTCAACTACCCCAGATTCAAAAGACTTGTGCACAAGAACCTAAGAACCGAGTGCCCGCCACAGGCAATCAACAGCATGCTTTTCTGTAAAGCCAAGCATCGTTTCGGGATCTTCTGGTCTGGAGGAGAACATCTTTATGAAAAGATCTTTACTCAAGGAATTCAGCATCCGGGCGCCTGGCTTGGAGACAGGCCATGGGGGATCGTTCGGTGTATGACAAGAATTGATCACAAATCATGTTGCAACTCCAATTCGGAGTGCTTGTGCAGTGCGCCGGATTGCTGAGCCGTCTCCTTGCCAAAGAGTTCTTAGATTGCTTAAGGTTACTATCATGAGAAGTACCGTTACCATTTGGGCTGTCTTTGGCAGTTCAGGCTAGCAGGCTGGGTCTGAACTTCGCAGCTGCCCTTGCTTCAAGCAGCCACAATTTGGCTGAGGCAGCGAGCTTAGGACTTGTGATGAAACATCACCCAAGAAGCACTCAGGCATGCTTCTGCAGTCCTAAACTCACACTCAAGACTGCTCGGTGAAAAACATCTCTTATGAATACAATGGGCTCGGCTCTGACGCTCTTTGCGTCCCGATTTTCAGGCCTTATGTGTGATCAGAATTCCGTAGTTGGAACAGTGCCCATGCTAGGACTTGGTACAAGGGGAGCTGCTGCTCATTCATGTCTCTCTATCCCGGTACTCAAATGCATGATTTAGCTTCTCAGCTCGTATCCTTGAAGCAGCCGTAGCGCTAGGTGCTGCCTTCTAGATCTGTAGTGCATATAATAACGTATCATTTCCAGTTGACAAAGCTTGAGGCCCTCAACTGACCATCAACACATGTGACCTCCTTTGTGAAAACGACAAGGCTCGACTCACATCTTGAACTCACCAAACACAGCGTCCTTCAGGAATGAAGTTGCATACAGTCGTAACTCGCACCCACGGAGGAAGCTTGACACGAGTTAAGTACTGGCTACAGGCTCTTTCAGGCAAAAGCACTCCTCAAAACATCGGCTGTAATTGACTCTTAAAATCCAGGAAGTTCACGCTGATGGCGTTCGGAGCAGCGTATCGCTGCCACCTGACGACAAACATCTCTACCCACCAAGCTGAAAGCGCTGAAAGGTTGTTAGAAGTCTAACTACTAAAATGATTATTACTACTAGTATGCTTCAAACATACTATTATTCTTGTGATTCTTATTAGTACTATTCTTGTTCTTAGTATTACTAATAGTGCTATTGCTATTCTTATTATCGCTACTATTAGTACTATGTAGATGGCCCTAAGCCTTGAACCTATGACCAGGGCCCCAGCAGGAGATCCCACTGTTCTCCTGGCGGCAGGGGCAAGCCCTGAACGGCAAAGCACCGGCGGAGGTCCGACTGCGTGAAGCCTGAGATTCGGGAAAGATGCCGGGAGTAAGGGAATATGTAGGATTTAGGCTTTCCGGTTCATTAGGGAATATAATATATCACATGGGGGTCATATAGGGCAGCATGCAGAAGGCGAGCGCTTTACTTCATCAGAAGTAAACTCTAACCACTAAGAATCATTGCCGAAATGTAATTCAAAAGCTCTAGACCCTAAACCGTAGTTCAGAATGAGAGGGGGGGTGCGTGGTGTCTAACAATGTCCAGCGTGAGGCACCGTCAGTCCCTGGAGTGATAGCCCCAAAGACGTCATGGAGCCCACAGATCCTCAGGTCACAGGTTTAGGCTGTAGGGTTTAGACACGCTTCTCGATTAGGGTTTAGGCTTTAGGGTTTAGGCCTCAATGATTCCACACATTCGGGGGGTGCGTGTGCGTCTTCGGGCTCCGCGCATCGCAAAACCATACGAGATACAGCTACGTTTTGGTCAGGGAAGGCTACTGCAAAGAAGGTTTCCAGCTGCGAGACCTGCAATGCTTTCTGCTGCGGGGCCTGATTATACGAGATCATTATGCAGGACTGTGATCCAGGAAAGGGTCAGTAGGGAATAAGGCAATATACTATGTAGGAACTATATAGGGATTATATTCCCTATCTCCTTGCTAACCCCCAGTAAGTGTACGCGGTACGTGTTATGAGCCATAGTCTAAACTCCTGGTATCCCACTTAACCCCTATAGTAGTCCCCTGTATAATCCCGTCTATTACTGCCATTGAGGAGCTTAGACTAAAGTACGTATAGACAAAGGCAAGGGTCTCTTGGGAGAGCAAGGTAGCAAGCTCTCGACGATCCAAGTCAAGCTCTTCGGCAGCCTCGACCGGCAAAACTTGAGCATTTTTACGTTCAGGGCTTTTGTTCAACCCCGCGACTTTTGATGCCTGCCGGTTCGGGCACGGTTTTTTCCCTAGTTGGTCTGAGTGGCTATGCTACGCATCTCCACGACGTCTTCGTAGTTTAGGATTGAGGGTTTTAGGGTTAAGGTTTTCGGTGGTGACAAGTTGTCGACAAATGGAGGTTTCCCAAAATGAAGGGTACGCTTTTGGGTTGCCTTAATAAGGGCTATAATATTTTAGGTCTATATTGCGGTCCACCTATCTAGGGAAACTGCCACATGAGCATCAAGTTTTGATGAGTTGTCGACAATTTTGGCTTCTCAAAGTGGGTCCCTTGTCAAGGGATACAACACATTTTGCCAGCAGAGCTTACGCATCGCGCCTCCAGCGTAGTGCCCAGCAGCCGGTACAAAGCATGCCTTAGAACTTGTTTCGATCTTCGATTGCTTTTGCCTTGCCTTACAGTAAGGGCACTGAATGGAGGCGGGGTTCAGGTCCACATCGCTAACCCTTCATATTCTGGCAAGTGTTGGACGCACCTGTAGCGGCCACGGCCACACTGTAGCGTAGCGCATGCGCATTGGCATATGCACCATCCTGGCCAACCTAGGCCTGTCCCATTGGGCACAGAGAAAGCGCAGGATTGAAGGTCCAGAGTCAATTCAAAGCAGCAACACAATGCAAAGCTCCTACACTCATCAAATCAGCTGTCGAATTGCGCTGAGCACGTAAGTAGCTCCAACCACAACATCAGAGTCATCACAGCGAGCACATCGCAATGGGACAGTACAGTAGCATGTAATTCGGCCGAACTCACACCAGGTGGCTTTGCGTTCGAAGTCAGCGGGTAGCCTCAGCTGTATCTGACTGCTTCGGCCACAAGATCAACAGGTTCACGCAAACCTCCGACATTTCCGTTGCCAACGGTCGCATCCATCCAGAAAACCTTGCTCGGTGCCGCCAAAGCACTGACCTCCGGCCGGTCTCCTTCCACATGACGGCATTGGAACTGGGTCCTGCAGCAGCAGCACAGTCATGATCGTTGCCGGATGTTGCCGGTGATGACTCTGTGTTGTGACACGGAAGGATCTGACGCACAACATAAAGCCCAACATGGCCGGGTTGGCTTCTGCACCGTTTGTACCGCCTCCCAGGGCCTCCCAAGACCTCTCAGGCACGAGGCCACCCACACCTTTCACAGCCATTTTTTTGGGGGGGGCCTCCCACTCCTGCAGACAGGGCAGGTCACGGTCGGGCAGCCCGCAGCATCTTCGTCACGCTGGGCACGTGTCCCACATGTTGGGCAGGGCTCGGACTTACGCAGCCTCGGTTGGCCATCAACTGCAAAACCACCCAGCCTTGTAGTCTTTGTGCCAGGGAGCAGGTACAGCACGGATGCGGCCTCTGCATCGTTCGCGCAGGCCATCACCGCCTTTCAGGTAAAGTTGGTCATGGTGCAGAAGGTCGGGCAGGGCAAGGATTTGCAGGGACTCTGCCCGCAGCCATGATGCAGCTTTGGTGCTCTTCATCATGTTGGCACCCCCTAGCGATAACGATGCCGTCTTCAGGCAAACATGCTACAGTAACTGCAAGCAGGGTCGAACGCTCCATTTTCTTTTCCGTTATCCCGAAATAACCCCAATATATACCCTGGTTAATCCCTATATAACCCCAAAATATACCCCCAGAACAGTGTTGCCTTGCAGCCCTCTCCGGTGAAGGGCAGCGTGAGCATCGTGATGTCGCGCAGATCCAAGCTCTCCGGAAGCAACAAGGCACCTGAGCAGATGGGGGTTTCCCAAAATCATGGGTACCATTTTGAAACCATTTTGGGGGTCCCCATAATGAGGACTGTAGTATTTTCGGGTGTAGACATCGGGGTGGGAAACTACCAGATGGTCTTGAACTTGCTGGGTACTGCCCCCCACCCAGCAACAGCCCCTAAGAGAATCAACTTTCAGAGCTGTCTATATGTGTATATATCTAATTTCATTATGATGATCATCCAATGGTTCATAGGTGGGAGCAGTGTCCGACAATGTTGTTCAAAGCTAGGCCCTCTGCTGTTTCATCTGCACCAAGCAAGAAGGTTTTTACAACAGGGACCCCTATCAAGGACTGGTGTCGTGAGCCCCCACATTCCCAAAGCCTATTACTGCCATCACTCTTAACAATTACTATTACTATTGCTACATCCTCACAAGACTTGAGGGATCATCGGTGACCCCACTAACACCAGCGACATCCAACTAGGGTTACCCCTGGAAATCCAAGGAATATACAAGGAGCAACATGAAGAAATCCCGTGGGCAACGCACGGGCCGTTGTGAGAAATCCGCCATACAAGCGGCTCGTTCTCGGACCCCAAAGCCTGAACATTGCCTCAACCCCTAATCTCGAACTCGATTTTGCATCTGGGCTTTGCGGTTGACTGGGAAGCGCAAAAATCCTGAACCCCAAATCCTAAACCCTGAGCCAGGGGCCTCGCACGGAATGCTGGTGAAAGATCTTGCGTCGCAGGTGGAGGTCGCTCACCAACGATGTGTAGCTTGCATACTTTGCGGTGAAGCCAAAACCTGTGCCACGTGGCTTTCACAAATCACGGGTCCCTTTTTTTTTGGGGGGGGGTCGCTATAAGACGTATTATCTTTCAGGGGGACCCCATTTTTCAAAATACCCTCGTTACAAGCTCAACAGTGGATTGCATGTTCGCTGGTTGTAGTGGCACGGCTCCCTGCTTCGCTACTACACCTTCTTGCATCTCGCGTCCTGGATCTCACCACCTGCCTCTCTTAGCTAGTGCAAGCAAGCATCAGCACAGCAAGTGGCTTTGAGAAATTACATGCTCTCTTCAGCCCACCCCAGCCGTGACGCACTCGACTCTGCGTCAAGAGGCAGTTCCGACAAATAAGGGAACCAGCACGGACCTCCAAAATACTATAACCCTAATGAATTATAGGGACCCCTAAAAAGTATCCCTAAATTTGAAAGACTCCAAGTAACCTGCCATAAAGCGGCGGATGTCTCGCAGCGTGACGTACCCATTCCGCATCAGATCCTGCAGTCTGATTTTGAGAAAGCCATCAAGTCCACTCCTTTGCTTAAGCCCGCTATGGACCAAGTTCTGCAATGTGTACATTCTAGCTCTATAGGAAAAGAGGGGCTAGAGTAGTTTCCATTTTCTTTTCCATTATTACTGTATGACCCCTATAAACACCATAGTAGTTTCCATTTTCTTTTCCATTCTCCTTACATATATCCCCAATCTACTATAGTACCAACCCTAAACCCTAAACTCTGAATAGTAGTTTCCATGTTCTTTTCCATTATCCCAATACAACCCTAAACCCTAAATAGTAGTTGCCATTTTCTTTCCCGCTATCCCAATATAACCCTAAACCCTAAACCCCCAAAGGGGCTAAACCCTAAACCCTAAAACCCTAAACCCTAAACCCTATAACCCTGAACCCTAAACCCCCAAGGGGGCTATAGTTTTCCACCTTTTTGCCCATGCCAGGTCCAGCTCGTTGAAAATTTCCTCCACCGTGCAGCAGGTTGGAAGCAACGTCTTCGCATCCTCCACCTATGCTCTTCTTGAAATGGGGTATACATTGGGGTCATATTGGGGTTATATATGGTGTATATACTGGGTATATATCTGCAAGCTTCACTCGATACAACATGCCCTGCGCCCCCTCAGTTTCAGTGTGCTGTGGGAGGTCTCCATCCTGCTTGCATCAACTTGTGGCCCTCTTTTCCCACAGCTTCATGACCTTGGCCACCACTGACTGCTAGGTACCGGGGACTTCTGATATATTTAAGCAACGATGCACGCCTACGCTCATTTAACATAACTTCTGTGCATGCATGCATGTTTGTGTATGTGTGTGCGGGTGAGAGCGCCTGTGTCTTGTGACCTTGCATGTGCACAAACAGGCACATATACCAAAGTTTTGGTCCTGTACACAAAGGGCCGTATACTTGCATGTAGATATACAACTCACCACAAGGCGTAACTCGATGCCTATGTAAGTAGAGCCTACATAGGCATATACATACGCCTGCAAGCAAGTATGCTTGTATTTATGAATGTATGCATGTGAGTAGGTACAGTAGGTACGTATGTATGCATGTACATACAACGCGTGTATACATGCTAGTATGTAGCTAGGTGTGCGAGTAGATATGCAAGTGTTGAGCTATGAACCTATGTCTGCATTATGAGTGTAGGTATGGTATGAATGTATGCACACACATCAGCCATGTTTGACATAGCTCGGCCGGGTTCGGTCTCAACAAAGTATTTGTAATTATGACTACAATTTTTCTTATTCTACTCTGTTATACCATGCTTTACTACATCATACCATAATATCCTATATCATCTGCTTTCGAGGCTCCATGGAATCCAGCTTGGCTTGTCGGGCCATCACCGCCAGAGTCCTGCACCCAGGGGCTTGAAGTTCTGATCCCCTCTCAGGTACACTAATTTTGCGAAACGTGCAGTTTCAAAACTTGAGGCTTTGCAGTGCTGCGTCCAAGTGACTGCTGCAGGGCTCGTTGCTCCTGAGGCCACTGAAACAAAGAAACTGCTTCAGTTTTGGCTGGTGAGTGGCTCGACTGGAAGAGAAGATGCCTCAGAGGCCTCCACATCTTTTAAGCCGAGCGGCATGCGAGTCCAAGAAATGGAGAGAACGTCGTGGGAATGGAGTCCCCAAAGTGGGGGACGCCCCTGGAGATGCGGTAGCAGATAGTCCTGTGATGCAAGCAGATATAAGTGTTGCATAGTGTTGGCGCGGACGTTCCAATCTGCCGGAAACCCAGTTCGCCCTTCTGCTATCTGGTGCTCGGTAGGGTAGGAATGAATGGATCCATATGCTGGCCTGTAGCAGTCTCTATAACCCATTCCCGCATTTCCTACTGCTGCTACTGCTTCTTCTTCTTCTACTACTACTACTACTTCCCCACCACCACTACAGAACTGCAAGCACTTCCTGCCTGCCGAATATCGCCGTGGAGAGTAGGACCGGGCCTTGCTCCGCAGCGCGGCTTGCAGTTGGCACTTTATTGCAATATAAGGGTATATAGGGTTAAATAGGGGCTATATAAGGGTACGAGTATAAGGAGGTATATGAGCTATAGTCTAAACCCCTAGTATCCCCTTGGAAGAACTCCCAAAATGTAGGGTTTAGGGTTTAGAACTTAGGGTGTCCGGTTTAGACGCGCGCATCGCACAAGCAGTGCAGGCACGGCAATGAATGTCCTGTCCAGCTAAAACTCGACCTCACAAAGAGGCTTTCTCAGGAAGCTGTCGGCCGACGTCAATTGCGACGGCATCATGCGCATCCCCGATCTTATCATGACTGCATCATCACAACGGTAAAGAAGGGCTCAGCACTAACCACCAGAAGTCACAGCGTGGCGAATACTGAATTTGTGTCCGGTTTAGGCTTTTTCAGGGAACTTGAAATTTGATATGCATTATGGCGGCTTCCCAAAATTAGGGGTACCTTTTTGGGGGGTCCCCAAAATTAGGACTATTAGTATATTGGGGTCTATGTGGGGCCCCCGTTTTTTGGGAAACTACTTTTTTGCATCTGGACTGTCTAAACTCCTAGTATCCCCTTAATGACCCCTATAGTAGTCTCCCCTATCTAATCCCTTATGCAACCCCCTCTTAAGGAGTTTAGGCTATAGCTCATAAAATGGTAGGTTTTCACAGTTGTGATCTCCTTTGACTAGCTGAAATGTGAGGGTCCAGGTTGCCCTAGGGGCCGAAAAGGGACTACAGCCTTGACAAACTGGCAAACCTGTAACGTGGGTTGCTGTTAAGGAACTTAAATTAACTTACTATATTGGGGAAACCCTATTATTTACTATATATACCCATTATGGTAACTTAATTTAAGTTCCTTAAAAGCAAACCTGTAAAGTGTAAGCGCTTCCCAGCTACTGGAGATGACACGTAAGTGTCAGCCAGGCTCCTCTCGAAGGACAGCCCAGGATCTTGGGTGGACAGCTCGGACAGGTAGTGTTTCCGAGCCGGAGAGGGCGACCTTGTATCCCAGTCCTTCGACCCGTGGTGCCGTGGAGGCCGTGAGTCAGGCAGCAAGTAATCCGGCAATGGTGTTACTGGGCTGATTGGGCTCATGGGTTCCATGAAGCGGCTGTTGCGGCGGGGTGACATGGCTCTCGGGGAGGTAGCACGGAAACGTCCAGCAGGACTCGGCTCCCGGAGGCTGGGCTCCCGCAGGCTGGGGCTGTCAAAGAGGCGTGTTGGGCTGGCAGCACGGTAAGCATAGCTCTCGGACAGCGGGCTTCGTTCCATCCGGTCTGCCCAGGTGTAGTATGAGGTCGCTGTGGGCAGAGGCATGTCGAGCAGCCTGCCCAGGTGGTCAGCTGGGAAGAAGGCTGCATCCTTAGACGTCGAGCAGCTGAAGTTCCGACTTGTCTAGCAGTACCTAGCGAGAAACTGTATGCTAGCCTGAGGCTCCGTTGGATTGATGCGTTTCATGAGAGCCTCGCAAAGCGCTGGCTCCATAGGGCGGGTGTAGCCGGCCACCCCCTTGGAGAGCACGTGGCGCACTCCCATGGCTGACAGTAGGCCGCCCATGCCTCATCAAGTGCCGCCTATATGGAGGATGCTAAAAGTCCTGCATGACCCTAAGTACCTTATACCTTGGCAATGGTACTGCAGTATACCAAACCCATGCCGATGTTTAGTATCAACGACATCAAGAATTTCTAAACAACGCGGCATAGGAGATGCCAGGTACATTCTGAAGGATGGTGGATTCACAGCACTGGAGGAACAAAACCAGGTGGGGCGAAATTTGGCTGTGGATATTTTGACAACGCGTGCCTGCGCAAAAGCCCTCCTCCATGTCGAGGAACTTTACGATGTTGATTCCGGAGATAGCCACCTGAAACAGTTGAAGGCTTCCAGGCAGTGCTCCAGACTATGCTACAAGTACTGTGAGGGACCCCGGAGTTAGGTGATATATTATGCCCCTTCACAAGCCCATTATACTGTAACCTTATTGTATATGCAGTTTATGCAGTTTGCCCAGCCCCGTTAGTCACCACAGGGTCCCACGAAGTAAGGTAGAAACTCCAAAAAGCTAGGACCGGCCTGTCTTAAGCGCTTTTGATGGAAGCGGAGACGGCTAATGAAGTCCAACTCCAGCAGAAAAAGCCTGTCCCACTGCTTCAGGGATATAGCCCCCCTTAAGTAGATAGAATATGGGATATATGGGGGTCTTATTATATTCTACCCAAAGCCATATTCTATCTACTTAAGGGGGACTATATAAGGTTTAGGGTTTAAGGTTTAGGGTGGGTTTCGGCACGCGCGTCGCACTGTCGGGATCAGGGGTTAGGTTTGCCGTACTAGCGTAGGACCGCAAGAATGGAGAGTCAAATGCAAAGCGGAATGGGACATGAAATGAGATCTGGGGTTACAGGCCCCTTCATCCCAGTTGGCATGTCATTTTCCATGTTCTTTTCCATTTGATTCTCTATTGTTGGGGGGATGGTATCCCGAAACCCTACATGATTCCCATATCATCCCCCCATTATAACAAAGCTGCATGTTGGACGACCATGCTCTGAAGCGGACCCTCACTGATTTCACGCCAGGTGGCTGCGAGAGGCGGTAGGCTACCTCATACCTGGGTTGGGGTGTAGGGTTTAGGGTGTAGGATTTAGGGTTGCTGTTAAGGAACTTGAATTAAGTTACTAAATATAGGGCTCATATAGGGACAATGGAAAATACAATGGAAACTACTATTTGGGGTTTAGGGTCTAGGGTTGCTGTTACGGAACTTGAATGGCCATAATATGGGTATTTAGTAAAGTATTAGGGTCTCCTGATTACAGTAACTTAGTTTAAACTTCTTAACAGCAGCCAGGATACTTCAATGGCCGCTCATAGGAGAGGTATGGCAGGTACGTGCGGGAGATCGCAAGTTCCTGATACAGGGGACACGCTTTAGTATGGAGCTGCCTACGGCACTTTGCATTGCGAACTTCATTCTTATTCATGAACCTTGGGTACTGCCCCCACCCAGTAACAGTCTATATTAGGAGTCCTATTAAGG
Organism: Symbiodinium pilosum; assembly: GCA_905231905.1. Classification (NCBI taxonomy): domain Eukaryota; class Dinophyceae; order Suessiales; family Symbiodiniaceae; genus Symbiodinium; species Symbiodinium pilosum. Next base: position 22,796 of record CAJNIZ010044847.1, read on the forward strand.
GCTGTATATAACCGTATTGTAATCATTATCCAACTGTTACTGTACCCTAAACCCTAAACCCCAAACCCTAAACCATGGCTCCTTGAGATACGCGCCAGAGCGGAAGTTCGGAGTTGTCATGCGGATAAAGTCCTGCTTCAGAAGCTGGGTTGTTGTTAAGGAACTTAAGTTAAGTTACTATATTATCCCCTTATAGTGGTTACTCGAATGGAAAAGAACATGGAAAATGACATGGAAACTGGGGGAATATAGGGCTTTAAGGAACTCAATTTAAATTATTGTTGGGGAAACCCTATTATTTACCATATATATATATAAACTGATTATGGTAACTTTGTTTAAGTTCCTTAACAGCAACCCAGTAAGGGGTACAGTATGGACAGCTGCAGGATCAACAAATTTGGGGTGAGGCATGTTTCCCTTCCCCTTGCCTCGGGAAAGATGTCGAGGGAACCAGTACGCAGCCTGATTGCGGCCAAGACATCCTCCAGCCTGTAACCTGACAGTGAGCCAGGTTCGAATTGAAAAGCTGGAGCATGTAAGGTGTAGGGTTTAGGGTGTCTATGGATATACAAGGATATGTGGCTTCCCAAAACACAGGGCCGCAGCGCACCTGCCACAGGATGTGGCTGAGAGGAAAGCCAGAGGTGAAGATCACTGGCGCCCATCCATCCTCGCCGGGAGGTTCACGTTAAGTCTTTCTAACTCCACAGCATGGAGCCGCTAGATTCCCTAGAAACATGTAAAACACTCACATGACCACCTGTCATGCGGGATTAAAGCCATAATGGCCCCTAGCACAGGCTCTTAATCCTGGAGTCCTTATAAAACCCATTATATCCTTTAAAAGCCCTACAAACCGAATCAAGCGCCTCTAGGACCCAGGAAACTGGTAGTTGCCATGGTCGGGGCCTCAGATTATATACCTGTCAGTTTTGCACCCTGGAAGCTGAAGTGAGGGGTTATCATATACACCGATGAAATACACTAGAAAAACCCTAGAAAGCCCAATCAAGGGGTCATCACATACTTCTGGAGTACCTATAAGGCACCCTATAAAGCCCTAGAAGCCCAATAGCCCTACACCCTAAGCCCACTCAACCCTAAAGCCTGCCCTGAAATCCTAAACCATGTACCCATTTAACCCTAAACCCTAAAACCCCTTAACCCTAAACCCACTTAACGCTAAACCCTTCACCCAACTGAGGGGTTCTGCATCCAAGGGCAGTCCTTTCACACTCGGCCCTTGGATCTCGTGAAAGCAAGCCCTAGGCTTGAAGTCTGGCAGTTCACCTCAGCTGGCTTGCTGTTAAGGAACTTAAGTTAAGTCACTTTCATATGGTTATATATTTAAATGTGTGAATATGTGTGCGTATATGTATATATACATGTGTGTGTATACACATGTACATACATATGTACATAGAGAGACAGAGTCCAGGGTTCAGAGTTTAGAAGTCAGGGTTTAGGGCTACCATAATAAGGAAACCCCACTATTTACTACATATATACCCATTTCTAACAGCAACCATTCAGGGGTGGCTCAAGAGATGACTCCTCCTCTGTTGCTTGTCCTCAAATATACGCACGGATGTATGTACAGATGTGCATATGCATGTGTGCTATACATATTCTCTATGTATGGCAATGCGCACCAAGAATGCAAGACTATGACACAACACAAGCAGACGTGTCAGAATGTTTCGGAGTGTGCAGCTGCACATATGACCAAAGGTCTCCTGGATGACTGTAATGTCCCCCAAATTGGGGGGATACCTTTTTGGGGCTTATGGGGGGATATATAGGGTCCTATAGGATATGTAAAGTTTAGGTTAGTGGGGGCAATATGGTGATCGTTGTACTTTCGACTAGTTGCCGCTTACTGTGCCGCTGACGGCGCGGGTCGTTGCTGAATGTTGCTGACATCCTGGTGTTTGTTCAGTCCTGTCCTGAAGCTGCTGTTGAACATACCAGCAGATCTTCAAGCCAAGCACTAAGCTTGGAACTTGGAACAACGCATTGAAAGATCTTACGAGTCAGCGCGCTGTGGATGCCACACTCTGCACCGGCTTCCTGCATTTAGAGTCCCCCTTAAGTAGATAGAATATGAGGTTAGTATATGCGGATCTTATTACAATATACCCAAAGACATACTTTATCTACTTAACGAGACTATTAACCCAGCTTCCATTTCGTTTCCTTGTCCAGTTGATTCTCCATCATTTAAGGGGCTTTCAACCCTGAACTCTACAACCCCACCTTGCTGGGAATTACTAGCCCTAAGCCCAGCGTGCAGTAGTTGCGATTTTCGTCTCCATTTCCCCTCAACTCCCCTACAACCCTGCAACCGCCCTAAACCCAAAACCCTACCGCCTAAGTCAACCCATAGCTCTACTAAACCCTAAACCCATAGGGTATATATTGGGGTTATATTGGGATAACGGAAAAGAAAATGGAAACTACTATGGTAGTAGAATAGGGTGTGTATATCTATATATATATATATACATTTATATTGGGGGTGTAGAGTCTAGGTATAAGGGTTCCTGATTCCTAAACCCCTACCTCCAACCCTCCTTGCTGAGAGCCTGGCACAACTTGACTCGCGCATCCTCCGTGTCAAGCTCGGCTTCTGCCGCAGCTCGAAGGAGGGAGAGCAAGGCAACCTACCGGGTTTAAGGTTTGAGGGTTTTAGGGTTTCAGGGTTTGGGTTTTAGGGTTTCAGGGTTTGGGTGTTAGGGTTTAGGGCTTTAGGGTTTTAGAGTTTAGCTTTCTTTGTTTTTAAGGTTTAGGGTCTAGGGGTTTAGAGTTTTAGGGTTCAGGGTTTAGGGATTGAGGGTTTGGGTGGACCCCTAATAGCTTTTTGGGGCTTGTATACGGGTATATAGGGTTTAGGATTTAGCGTCCCCAAACTTGGGGGTACCTTTTTGGCGGTTTTAGGGGATATGTAGGGTTATATAGCATATTTAACGTTTAGGTTATTGGGGGCAATATAGGGACTACCTACCTAGGTCCATGGAAGGTATACATTATTAAACTTATGAAATCAGAGCGGTATATATGTAAGGTAATAGGATTGGAGGGCCCCATAATGGCGTTGGTAGCAATACTATCAATGGTATTGTCAATAAATAAGGGGACTATTCTACCTTTTGAGGTGGGAGGGGGGACACAGGATCCAGTACAGGTCCGTTGCCAGAAGCCGGCCGTTGTTTCCGTGTCACAACAAAAGGGAAAAAGCCAATAAAAGCATTTGGTAGCGCTCACATGCTGGCGGCCTTCTGCTCTGTGTCCAGCCCGGTATACCTGACGCGATATAACCCTATATAACCCTAGATAGTAGTTTCTATTTTCTTTTGCATTTTCCATATATAACCCTATGCAACCTTAAATAGTAGTTTCCATTTTCTTTTCCATTAACCACATATAACCACTCTTCTGATCTCGGGGACCTGTCACAGCAAGCAGTTCTGGCCTGTCCATTGGTCACAGCGACCGGGCGAGCAAAGCGCACAAAAGCCCGACCAAACTTGAAACGCAAGCTGCAAACAGAACATGCTTTTGAGAAACAACAGGAACTGGATCCGAAGCGCTAGCATGTTGTGGCGGTCTTTTTGCATCCGCATAGATCGGTTAGGAAGGGCTTTTCCCTTCCTGGGTCTTCTCCTTAAGTTTTGCCTGTAGGTAGCTCCATGTTGTGAAGGCCAGGATGTTTCCAACTATTCCTAGAAGCATGATATACCTCGGTCATTGACAAGAAGGATGAAAAGATCCTGCTTCCCTCATGCTGCCTAAGCGTTCCTAAGACAAGAGGACTTTCTTCCAAAATGAGTAGGAGGATGTAATCTGACTCCATGTTGTGCAACATCACACCCTCAAATAAAATGCTACTGAAATATGGCGTAGGTGCTTCCATTTACCTCCTGGCAGCGTCTCCAAACCTAAGCAAATTGACAGTGAGATGGTAGCGGCTTTGTTGAAGTTGCCCGCAAAGGCCGCATGGCTTGCCTCAGGCTGAAAACCCATCAATAGGTTTAGGGTGATAGGGTTATGGGATTTAGGGTGATAGGGTTTAGGGTTATAGGGTTTATGGTTTAGGGGTTGGTGGAGTTTAGGGGTACGGAGAGGGATCTATTTTCGGGCAGTTTCTATGTAAGTTGAAATGTTAGCTAGCAAAGCAACACCTTGAACACTCGCGGCTAAGCGAAATTTCATTGCCAATCGGGTCAACCTCCCTGGATCGTGCAAAAACTGTGCACATACACGCCTACCAATTTAACCGTCATAAACCAGCCAGTATAGGCACCTATCCTTTCCGTAACTACACATGGGGCAGTAACTCTGGGCCAGTCACAGATAAAGTCTGCACAACAGTATACTGGATGAAGTTGTAGCCGGCGGAAACGATGCCCGAAGCGATCACCAGAAAGATAGTGCCCGGGTTGAGTACATGAACTTTTTGATAGACCTTCACTTGCAGGAGGGGTGGGAAGGTGCGTAGAGGGGGGGAGGGCATTCAGGCACAGGATCTGGGTACTCAGAAACCCCACCCTAAACCCTAAACCTCCTACGGGTGGTTTGGACATGCTTTATTTGGACACTCTCACTTCGGCATTGAGACACCTCTGCTCATTTTCTCTTGAGCAACGAAAGCTGAGGATTTTCCGATGTGATTAATTCGAGAACTCGAGAAGAAGAGCCTAGAGCCTCCCTGGTAACTGTTGCTAGAATATCCCATGACTTCGGTGGACTCAACCCAGTAGAAGTAGTATAATAGGAATATGAGAGGACCCTAACTTAGTACCGTTATGCCTTACAGTCACTATTGCTGGGTGGGGGGTCCACAGAACCCATGACGAAGGTGACTGTTATACGGGGGCGGGCAGTACCAGATACAACCCATCTTCATCCTACTGGCAGGTAAGTGGCTTTGGACCTGAACAAGACAGAGTCAAGCTGTTCTAGGGTCCAGGTACCCGATAATCAGGTATCTGGGATTTTTGTAAAGTAATTGTAATACAGGTTTTGGGCAAGTATATGATCCTTGAGTACTTGGACCCTTAGGGAAACGAGCGAATGATAAGGCTATGGCTACTTGCATCGAACCGCGGAGATCATACCTTGAAGAAGAGGAAACCAGCTGCAATACCGCAAGGCCTCCTGCACAAAACAACCCTAAACCCTAAACCCTAGAGGTCTCAAACATACTCGCACCTATCCCCAGGCCGTTCCCAACAAAACAAACCTCTAACTCCCACACTCTATAGCCCCCTTGAGTTAAAAGAATGTGGCTTTGGGTATGTTATAATAAGATCCCCATATACCCCATTTTCTATCCACTTAAGGGGGACTATGAACCTCAAGAAGTAGTTTTCATTTTCTTTCCCTTCTCCCCATACCTCCCGTAATATCCCCCCATAATTTTGGGAAACCCCGTAACCCTAAACCCTAAACCCCTAAATACCTAAACCCTAAACCCTAAACCCCTAAACCCCTAAACTCTAAACCCTAAACCCTCGACTTCGGCCTCCCAGTCGGTCAGCACGCCAAAGTTGGGCCAATCAACCGGATGGGATGCGTACAAGGATGCCGGTAGCAGCGTCAAAGCGCAAGGCAAGGCCATGTAGAATATCCTTGCTGATGGGTTTAGGGTTTAGGCTTTGCTTACTGTGAGTGTGTTGGCTTCAACATCAGGGTACCCTACGTTTCCACATTGTTTTCCGACCCTCTGAAAACATGCAGTGCGTCAAGGGGCTTCTCAAGATTCTAGAGTGTGATCTCAGAGAACCTCCACGCGACTCCAAGGCATAACCTATCATAGATTTTTATGTGACAAAGACTGTGAGAAAGAGGCCGTCACCTTTCAGAAAGTTCTGGATTGTGCTATCTTTGGCCGTTGGTAACCTGGATGAGAACTTGTTGATTTACTACATCTTGCTGATAGCTGAACATGTAGGAGCCGAGTCAATATCAAGGGCTTTCCTTTGCCTGATGCTGGTTGCCAAACTCTCAGCGTGGCTTCCCCAAGGTTGCCACTCCGATAATGATAGCAAAATGTTGTGCAGCACGTCGATCACAATGCTCCAAGCAATACGACGGCCGAAACAAGCAAAAGCGTAATAGTCTGCAAACAGGGCACGTGTCCAACGGATTTAACGGTGGGTCCAGCGTATTCCCAAACGCTGACGCCAAAATCAGAGTCATGGCGGCAGCAATGTCACCAAGAGAGCACATCAGAACACCTTAGCCGGCACAGCACGTAGAGACTGTCAGCTTAAAGTGGAAGCGCGAGGCCAAACTCTTCGAGGGCCCTTGCTGGCGTCCCTACACTTCCCATACCTGCCATAGCAGCCTCGAACACTGCAGTCAAGTAACCCAGCATCAGGTGAGGTGCTGGCCCATTCTCCGAATTTGCACTTTCTGCCAGTGCGCTGACCGCCGCGCAAACAACACCTCCCACCATCAAACTGACCTCGGCTGCGAAGGCATCTGCCCCAAAATGCCACGTCAGCTTCCTCACTACACCCAGCTCTCGTCCGGAGCCTTTGGAAAATGTACTGTCGCTGCGAACCAAGTAGCGTCCAAAACACCAACCTGGTTCGCACTCAGGAGGTTGAATTGCTTCGCCAATTGCTGTAGCATCAAAGTAACCAGTGGAATACAAGACCTAATGACCAGGTTTAGAGATACTGGCAGTAGGGACATACTGAAGTTGTTCAGACCGATGTTGACCGCCACTGCTGCCGAAAAGAAGAGGACAGCCAGGACCTCGTTCCTGCGTTCAACTTAGACCTAAAAAGAGCTCATTCCTCAATACATACTTTAGTCAAAACTCCTTAAAGGTTATATAGGGGTTATGTAGGGGACTACTATAGGGGCTATTAAAGGGGATACTAGGAATTTAGATTATGGCTCATATTATATTATGATAAACATGAAAAATAGTTCTAAAGGAGACTGAAGGTTCCAGCTTTTCAGCTTTCTTGGAATGTAGCGGTAGGGCGAAAAGTAGAGGAGGGACATGACCAAGGCAAGGGAAAAGAAGGCCACGACCTGCTTTTATAGCTGTTCAGGAACTTAAATGAAGGTACTAGAATATAGGGTACATAGTCAATGATAGGAAGAAATGGGTCAGGGTTCAGGGTTTCGGGTTACTATGGTAGGAAAACCTTGTTGCTTACTATATGCCCATAGCATGGCAATGTTTAATCTAAATTCTTTACCCCTAAACCCTGAATCCTAAACCCTAAATCCTAAACCCCAAATCCTGAACCCTAAGCCCTAAACCCTAAACCCTACAGCAACCCAACCTGCTGGATAGCTGTTACCAGGAATGCTGCCGGCATTCCCCGTAGATTTAGCTCCCTTGACACCGTCTCCTCTGAGAGCACTAGCCTTCGTTGCTGTTAAGGACCTTAAAATTAAATTGCCATAATGGGTATATGTAGGGTTTAGGGTTTAGGGTCTGGAGTTACCATAATGGGTATATATATATAGTAATGAATAGAGTTGCCATGATATAGTGCTTTAGATTATCTTAGTTTAGATTCCTTAGCCCTAAACCCTATCTATCTATCTATCCCTATATACCCCTATATAACTCCCCCTCACATACCTATGTTCTAGTAACTTAGATTACGTTCCTTCAATCCCTGATATAGCCCTAAACCCTGAACCCTAAATCCTAAACACTAGTTCCTATAGGGGGATAAGGTAGTAACTTAAACTAAGTTCCTTAACCCCAACCCAGTAGCACCCTAAACCCTAAACCCTAAACCACCCAGTAGCTTCATGTAGAGGGCAAAGCTTGACTGCCCAGCAAAGTAGGTTGCCAGCATGCCTCGCGTTTCAGATTTCAGTATATAGGCACTATATAGGGTTATAGGGATTATATGGGGCTATAGGGATTGTATAGGGTTTAGGGTCTAGGAAATACTTGCGAACCTTCTACCTGAATCCCAAAACTATGTAAAATAATCGCCTTTTGGACTGTTTCTAAGGGTTTTGGGCTATTATTTTGCCTACTTTTGGGGGTCCAGTTGGGTCTGGGATGATCTAAACTCTAGAGACCCTAAACCCTAAACCCAGCGAGATCATTCCTTTCTTGGTCGCATGTTGCCTGGCGTCCGGTGCCCCGCCGCCAGCAGCATGGCACCAAGGAGGAAGGCAGATGTGGGAATGAAAGCCTGCTCTTCCATCCTGCCAAGATGATGGAGCTCAAGCTTTATATATACAGCCTTATGGAATACTTGGAGTTAGAGGGAACATGGGAACACATTACATAGGGTTTATGTTGGGATTATATTCCCTTACCTACTAAGAATCCGTAAGGTTAGACACGCAGTCCTCGCTGTCTCGTCGGAAGGGAATTTGTGCGGTCGCGGAGGCACAACCACTATGCTCGGGTCCTGCACTGCATGTCACAGAGTATCTGGTCACTTGTAGTTTCCATAAGTATCGGGACCCAAATCTAGACCCCAACATTATGTAATTCTGTTTATAAGGACTCCCGAAAAGGGACACTTAATTTGTGGAAGCCCCCACTTGATCACTTGATCTGTACCCGGGGGGACGAGCCACACACAGTCCTGGTCATTTGGTGCCCTGTCGAGATCAAGCTGCAGCTGCAAGAGCTGTAGTCGCACTTCTGAATCCTCGAAGGCCTGGGTTGCTGTTAAGGAATTCGACTTAAGGTGCTATACTGGGGAAGCCCTATTATCTACTATATATATCCCATTATGATAACTTAATTTAAGCTCCATAACCCTAAACCCTATGTAATCCCTATAACCCTATATGATCCCTATAGCCTTATACAGTCCCTATTTACTTAGTTTAAGGTCCTTAACAGCAACCCAGAGGCTTCAATGTCTGCGGAAGACCAGGAGGAGTCGCCTCAGGGGCAGAGCTTTTGGCCATAGGAGGGCTCTTTCTAAGCTCTTACTGGTTCTTAGTTAGGGAATATAGGAGGGAATGTAATCCCTATATGATCCCTATGTATTCCCATGGGAATATGGGAATACAATCCCTATAGTGTGATCCCTACATATTCCCATATCCCCTACTAAGAACTGGTAAGTCTAATGCCAAGTGACGTTCTGCCACCACCAGGCAAAAGAGAAACAACCCGGCTCCAACTCGCGGCCTACCACTTTACTGGGTTGCTGTTAAGGACCTTAAACTAAGTAAATAGGGACTGTATAAGGCTATAGGGATCATGTAGGGTTATAGGGATTACATAGGGTTTAGGGTTATGGAGCATAAATTAAGTTATCATAATGGGTATAATAATTTAAGATACTATATTGGGGAAACCTCGTTAATTACTATATATACCCACTATGGTAACTTAAATTAAGTTCCTTAACAGCAACCCAGTTTAGAGCAGTGAGATTGCCAGGAGAACAAAGGAACAGCACTGTGTGCTGGAATTGGTTGTTGGATGGGTGGGTGGACGGGGGTATATAGGGGATATATAAGGGCTATATAGGGTTATATAGGGGATATATTTGGGGATTAAAGGCTAGGCAACATGAAAATTGCCTTCGCGCGCCGGTGAAGGCACGAGTATGGGCTGCTGCGCGCTGCAAGGCGAACAGTCCCACTTGATGATTGCCATCCCTGATTCTCTGAATGCGCATTCGGACACTGCTTTACTCTGTTTATCATCCTTATGAGCTGTCTGAATAATCCCCAGGGGTACCTTTGGGGGGGATGGTTCTATACTCTATACTCTGTTAACTGAATGCCTACACCACTAAGCCGTTCTGGGAGCCCCAGTATGATAGAGCAAGCAGTAGAAAGCCTCAGCAGGGTTTCCCTGGGCCGGGGAGCCATGGATTTACCTCAGCTCAAGCCAGGGAATAGCAGAAATGATGGCTGTGGGCAGAATATGTCTGCAGGGTAATTTGAAATAAGTTCAATTCCCAATTTCAGGCAATTTTGGCACTCCCTAAATGAACCGCTAACCGCCATTTAGGGTGAGGTCGGCAAATCGCTAAATTGCCCACTAGATGAGGAAATCACGAACAAAACTGAAGGCAATGGTACCATACCATGCAGGCAGAATGTTAAAATTTTAGCATCCGAGTGATGTAGCCAAGCCACGGAAATCACAGCCCTCTCAGTGGCGGCATGCCGCCGGGAGGGCTTCAGCAAGGCATGCTAATGAATTGGTTCGGTTCTTGGGCCGGAAAATCATGCGGAATTTCCAGAACTGAGAGGCCCCCAAATAATCCCCAATATACGTAACATAACCCTTGCTGTAGGGATCCCTGTGTTGAACTGAAGATTTGCAGGAAAGAGCCTGTAGGAGTTTAACTGCCAGACTTCCTGGCTAGTTAGGCATGCTGCCACAGACACACAATCCCTATTAAGGGGAGGGGGCTTATAAATCATGGGTCTACATTAGTGTTGTAGGCAAAAGTAACTGTGAGGGGATTTAGGTTATAGCCTGGTGGTAGCTTCAGGGCTTCCATAGCAAGCTTCATGAAAAAGCAACAATGTCCTTCACTAAACCCTAAACCCCTAAACCAACTGCATTGTATGGGATATTAGGGAATTCGAGGCCAGACGCGAGAACCTGTATAGGTGTTTGGGGCTTAGGAGGGGATTATGGAAAGGAAAATGGAGGCTACCACAAGATCTTGAGGTACATTGACATAGGGGGATCTTAGGGGGTTCATATTGGGGTAACATTGGCTAACAAAGGCCAGCACACCTCTCTTTTCACAATGTCTCTCGACTCTCCCTAGCTTGTGGGACTGGTGCTGCCAGCTTTCGACCAAACGGGTTCATGTACTCAAGCACCAAACCCACGCGTGCATGCGGAAATTGCTGGTTTCCTGCTGAGCTCCGGCCCAACCTGCTGCCGGAAGTCCGCATCATCCTGGGCCCCTCAGAGCTGCTACCGTAGACCTCTTGGAGCCTGGACTTTACACGTTGCTGAGAACGTCGGCCACCCCAGGGGCTCGTCCAGGTTGTTTCGTTGCTTTCCCGGTTCCAAAAGTAAACGTGACCGTCGAGAGTGCGACCCTGCCTGCTAGGATCAGCAGCATCCACAGCCACCCACATTGTTTGCAGCTTTGGCAAACGTTTTGGGGGCCAAGGACCGAAGAAATTCTCTTGGCCCTGCAGCTCCCACCAGGGCCGCTCTCGCGGCCGAATGCTGCTTGAGCTGCGCTCCCGGGCCATGCGCAGCAGTCTCACAATCCCTGCAGCTCCCTCACTGCTGCATGGCATGTTGCCAGCTGGGTCTGCTACAGCAGAAAGCAAATCTGCAAATGTAATCTCCTCACCACCACAAAACGAAATTGCTACCTCCGTTGGGTCAAGACTTGAGTCATTTCTGAAGCCGGGGCCAGGGAATTGTATCCCTCGAGGGCGTCGGTCTGCTTCTAGCTTCAGGCGAACATGTGGAACCCTGACCGACCAGGGTGTTCTCCGATTGGATGCGGTCCGCAGAAAAACCTCGTCCAGCGCACCAAAGCTGAGGACAAAGTCTGGCCTTCACGCGGCCGCGCGATGCCAAGCCATGGACATAAGCCTTGCTACACACAGAGATCATTCAAGCCAGGCGGCCGCCACTGTTGAAGCAGAGCTGGTACCTCGCAACGACGCCACTCTGGGTCTGTGAGCAGCCGCCCTCAGTCACGCTTGCATGCATGATGGACAGCCCCTCAAACTGTGCGCATCATGTGATGGCCCACAAATCCATCTATCTGAGCTGTAGACCCTCACGATCCCTTGGAGGATCCAAGAGCTCAGGTGTCACCGGCGCAGCAACACCTCTCCAAATTCACAGCAAGCGCCAGCCCGCCTGTCTCTCACGGGCCAGCAACGAAACCCACGAACAGCGCCTCCAGCACGCCAAGTTGCCAACAGCGCGACCAGGCTAAGCCGGGCCAAATCGCGTGAGGCAGCGTCCTGCCATAAAGCACGCCAGTCTCTACTTGCATAATCACTGATTTCATGCAGCCGAACATGTCAGGGTCAAAAGGTTGTCTCCGGCATGCGTTCAAGCGATGAACCAGGTGGAAGCCAAGATTTCTTCCTCGGCTGAGAAGCTAGTTCTAATACATATGCAGGCTCCAATAAAGTTGCGCTGTTAAAGCTCAACAGAGCACAGACTGGTAATTATGATGAAAGCAAATGGAGAATTCAGCTTTACAACCTTACGTGCTTCTGCCATAGAAAAGGGGCTTCTGCAGGTCCTGACACATGGTGCTTCTCTGGCCACAGGAAAAACGTGCGTTCTATTCTTCCCACACAGCCGGCGCAGCGCCGCCTTTGACTTTTTGTGCTGATTCCTTTTACAGTTTCAAGCTAGCTCTTGACTCCCAACTTCATCTTTGCTTGTAAGCTTGTACCAAAACTTGGGCCCTATGCATCATATTACAACAAACAACTTTTAACCTCCCATAGGAAGCACCCCCCAAAAAAAGGGAATCATGATTTTGAGCCCCCTAAGGCCAGCTACAGTAGGCCACCTTAAGCTTGCCAGGGCGCGGAGGATAGATGGGGATCAGAGCGACGGCCCCACTAAGGCTGCCTTGCCTGGGGGGCCATGGCCAATGCGATCAGAGACAAAGCCATGGGGTCACCAGTTGCTAAGAATAGTAATAATAATAATAGTAGTAATAATAATAGTAATAGAGAGAAATAACTGTACTAGTAATAGTACTAGTAATAGTTTTCCTGAAGACAAAGACCAAAGTGGGCATCTCTCATTCAGAGGCTGACGCCCAGCCACGTTATGATCTGATTGGCATGCTTGCCCTGCAGCATCCAGGATGCGAGCTGTGATGAGAGGCGTGCCATTAGCCCTTGGCGTGGCACCCCCAAGGCATCCAACAGCATGGCCATTGCTTCAGCTCAAAAGCTATGCGTGAGCCCTTGTCTTTTGAACTGTATCTGGTTTAAATTTTCATGTTGCTGTCAGCTTATGGGCAGTGAAACTATGTGGCTAAGTAAGGCAGCTTCTTGCATACGAGTCCGGTCACGAGAATCCAGCACGAGGCAGCGAAGGGTGGGTGGCTCAGGAATCCACCAGGTCCTGCTCTTTTTGTTCAGAAGCTAGGGGTGCCAGTTTTCTGGTCCACAAGCAAAGCTGCTGCTGGCCTTCCAGGCAAACAGCAACGAATTGATGGTGGCGGGGTCCCTGTACGTCTGTGGCTTCCAGCCAGGCACTTGTCCACAAGTGGACCTGCCAACCTGTTGGGCAAGCTCCACCTTTGGGTGGAGCTTGCCCCTTGGCTGCCTGTGATGCCCCGAGTTCTTTCACCTGCTGCGGTCCATGATCCAGAACCTTACTTAAGTAGAGGTTGATCTTCCAGCGGAGGGGCAGCAAATGCATGCGACAAAACCTCGCATATAGCAAACACCTACAAGGTGCAGGCAGTGGCACCTTTTGTTCCCAACTGCTGGGCATAATGAGAAGAAGATGCTTGACGAGTCTTTTGGGTTACAATCTTGTAGGAACATGATACATTGCCGAAAGGCTACAAAGAGATGTGGCTAGCATCATCCGTTTCGTCCATTGCTCCTGAGGAGACTACAGCTACTGGATATCCATGCATGGAACGTGGATCTTGATTTGTTTTTTCGGCGGCTTGGTGCCATCGTAGTTTGAACTATACGGACCTTTATACAGCTGCCACGGACATGCTTAAGAGAACATGATTCGCATGAACATTATCCTTTGCAGCGTTATTGTAGCGGAAAACTGCTTCCTGCACCATGGCCTGAACCTGCTTTGGATTCGCGGCCTTTGGGTATAGACCTTTGGTCAAGCCTAAGACAACCGAGACATCCATGACAGCTTACCGCATACCACCACCGGCTCATCTCGCCACTTCTTCGGCTGTCACCAGGATGCCTCACACCCTACCCTGAACCCCCTAGACCCTTTTTCAACCCAGACTCTGGTCCACGGTAAGCTGGGGACCCTAAACCCTAAACCCTAAGCCCAAACCCCTACAATGTCTTCCGTGTGCTTTGCACAGTCGCTCCTCACTACTCAGTGCATCCTTTGCCATGGTGAGTGCAGCACCTGGGCTAGTACCACTGGGCCAGAATATGTAGGTATTGCATAGTTTGATATACATCAGTATATTATAATCGATTATAGTACATGATATTATAGTATAGTATACGATAATAGTCTATAGTATATTACAGTATATTATAGTATACTATACTATATTGAAGTAGATATTAATACATTATGGTATACTATGGTAGAACCCATGGGAGATGGTAGCTTCATATAAAACAGGGGGACCCCAAGATAGACCCCAAAATACTCTAATCCTCATGCTAGGGACCCCCCCATAATGGTGCCCCTAATTTTGGGAAATCCTCACATCAGTTTTGAGCCTTCCCTTTCGAGGAGAAACCTTGCAGGCCAAGCAACCACTCCTTTTGCACTGTGTCCCAGGAAGTCTCCAATGTGCTGCCTGAGAGGTTTCCCGCAAAATGCTATGTGCCAAGATCGCGGGCCCACTCCTTAATAGTCCTATGCCTATAGGGCCCCCTCAAGTAGACAGAATATTGCTTTGGGCAATAAGATCCCCATATACCCCATAGTCTATCTACTTAAGGGGGACTATAAGCTTGGTTATGGATTCGATGAGGAGGGAGCACCCCGCTCCAGGGTCTTCTCCAGGCTTCTCACATCCAGACCCCCAATGCCGACAAGATGCAGTCATACTGCGTTGCATCGCTTGCGGCGCAAGCACGTGAATGATGCGTGCCTAGCACCAAGGGTGACATCATGGGACGTGGCACGTCAACTTATTGAAATGCATCTTCATCTCAACTTTCCTTTTTTCACATTCAAACGTACACCAGGCGTGTACAGCCACCCAGCCCAAAACAGCTGAGCGCTGGGCAACACCAGGATTGCTTATCAGCTGGCCACTCCGGCCAATTCGCATAGCCTCCAAGGCATCGCTCAGTCCACAAGTGGACGGGGCTCATGTTCTAATAGACTATAATTTCTTAGAGAATATATTGGTATACTTTGGTATACTGTGGATAGACCATAGTTTCTTAGAGTATGTATTGGTGTATTATGGTATACAGTGGTAGAATTCAGCACAGTGGCGGTCAATGGTATCCAAAAATTTTACCGCCCAGTCTGTCAGACAGGCCTTCAGTACAGTCGTACATCTCACCGTCCATGGGGAGTGCAGTGGTGCAGCCCAAGCCAGCAGTTGTACAACAGTAGGCTTTTTGCTCCTGCCGGCTCCCGGAGTGCTTCAGTACAGGGCATGCTACTACTAAAAAAGAATAGTAGTAATAATGATGATGATAAGGGTTTAGGGTCAGGGTTTAGAGAGTAATCGCAACAACAATAGTACTAACAATAATAGCAATAACAATGATCGTAATGTAGTAGTAATAGTACTGGTAATAGGAATAGGAGTAGAAACATAGCTGACCAAAGGTCCTCTGCCCACGTGCTTTCATCGCCCTCGTTGCCTTAGCTTTGGAAATATTTCTTTTCCAGTATCCCTGTTAATAACCCCAATACTATAGTAGCTTTCGTTTTCTTTTCCATTATCCCCATATAACCCCATTTTACCCTCTAACCCCTATATACCGCCTAGAAATCCCTGTAGCTTCCATTTGCTTTTCCCTTATCCCTATTAATAACCTCAATAGACTTAGCGTTGGAAAGTGCCCAGCTGCTCCGCGTCGCTCCGTATGGGTTAGGTCTCAGGTTTTGGCCGCTTGTTGCGCTAGGGTCAAGGTTTCGCGTTAGTTTGGCCTCATCCTTGCTTACAGTTGATCAGGGATCCTATAGTTCATATTGCCTGTCCAAGGCGCAAGTGAAGCTACCGTCCTGCACACGGAGCATAACGAGCCACTGCAGAGCTTGGGACATGGGCATTTCCAAGAATTAGACTGGCCCCTTTCAAAACGACATTATTGTTGAGGGGTAAAACTCGGGGGCCTGTGTCAAGTCTTGGAAGCACCGGAAGAAAGAAGCCCGAGGGTAAATTTGGGGATGCAATCAAAGAGAAACCTGACCTTAACCCTAAACTCTATTGCAGAAGGTCCTGCACGCACCCGGTCTCGTGGTTTTGGCAGCACCTGGCGTGCAGGTTTGGCATGCATTCACATTCCCAGAAGAAAAATGGGTTTACTTGGAGGGTCAGGGGGACTTAGTAAGTAGGCTAAGAACCCCTATAACCCATATAGTAACTCTAAATATCCCCAGTATTAACCTACTTACTAAGTCCCCCTGACCCTCCAAGTAGGGTTTAGGATTCAGATTGCAGCTGACCAGACCTGATGCTGCGTGCATGGCAGACATTTGCAGGTTTCCCTAAACAGGGGGTCCCCAATATAGACCCCCAAATACTGTGGTCCTTACTAAAAGCGACGTCCAAAAAGGGACCCCCCCAATTTTGGGAAACCCTAAACCGTATAAATCCCTATACAATCCCATATCCTCTTTAATGGTGCCGATCTCTCAGGTTCTGACCATAATCGCTTGCTTGCAGGCCAAGCCGAGGGGTCGTTCGCAGCGGAGACGACCTAGCTCCAATCAATTTGATTCAGTATGGGATGGGTTCCAAACAGGGATAGTACAATGTAGGGGTATATGGAGATAGATGGGGAGATATAGAGGCTAGGGTTGTTCCAACGTGCACAGGAACGGGTTTCCAAAAATTGGGGGACCCTTTTTGTGGGCTACAATAAGGACCATAATGTTGGGATCTATGTCAGGTTCCAATATTTGCGAAAACTACCAGGACGGCCCTTGATACGTGGAAACGAATCTGCAGTCTTTTTTGCTGCCATCTGGTCCAGAGTCAGCTTTCCGTGGCCGGGGGATGAACTGCAGGGGAAGCAGGATTCCCCGGAAGAGGAACTGCTGCCATCACCTGCAACTGTCGTCTGTCATATTTTGTCCGCAAACTCACCGGACTATTAACCCCAAATGAGCTATAGTCTAAACTCCTTAAAGGGGGTGATATAAGGGATTATATAGGGGACTACTATAGGGATCATTAAGGGGGATGCTAGGAGTTTAGACTGCAGCTCAAATGTGCTAGGAGGGCCATAGCCCTGGCTTCAGGGTTTCATGTGAACCCTGGTTATGACCTGGGTGTTTCCATACCTGGCTTCCCTGTATGGGCTATTAGACCCTAAAATTCCCTATTAGGACTCTATTAAGGGTAGATTAAGGTACCCTTAAGGTCTAATAGCCCATAGTGGTCTAGCCCTACGATAGATCCTTAACCCGTCGTCACCTCTGCAAACGTAGGTTCATCGTCAAGCTGAGGCTCGCCAATGCTGTCCATCTCGGCTACCTAAGATGCATGTTAAACATTCAGGGTCGCTTTCGGGGTCCTAGAATAAGGATTATACTATTTGGGGGTAGAGGAGGGGGACCTTTTTTTGCTAGAAACCTCCCATCTAAATACAAGGCCTAACCTGTAGCACGCGCGCATTATCGGATCCTGTGCCACCACAACCCCAACTCCCACTCCTCAAAATCTTCAAGCAACCGTTCATATTTGGGTTATGTTGGGGTTATATAGGGATAATGGAAAAGAAAATGGAAGCTACTATTTGGGGTTTAGGGTACTATATAGGGGTTATCTGGGTTATTCTCATAATAAGCAGCAAGGCTTCTAGGGTCCTGTTGATTCCCTTCTTGTTAGGGAGGGAAGAAAAAGGTTTTGTAGTATGGGATGCCAAAAGAACATAGCCCAGCGACGCGTGGCGCCAGCTGCGCGTAAAGGGCAAGTGCGACAAGGAAAGCACCCCCAAAGAGTACTAGCCAAGGCAAACCTTTCAGGGGGAAAACTGGGTTGCTGTTAGAGGACTTAAATTAAGTTACCATACTGGGGATATATAGTAAATAATAAGGTTCCCCCAATATGTAACTTGAAATAAATTCCTTACCAGCAACACAGAAAATGGCTTTCTCGCTGCAGTCTAATCCTGCAACCTAGTCAGATCAGTACATGGCATAGGCTTCTGGGGTATATTATCCCAACCAAAATTGTAATGAGCATATATACACATATGCAATTCAAAGTGAATCTTCCCGCCTCGTCCCGCGAATTTGTAGAAGCGCTTGAACTGCCTCTGCAGCTGCCGCTGCACTTTTTTGTACAGCGGCGTGTGGACTCGCTGCCCCTTCTCTCGGGTTGAAGCTGGCGGTGATGGACTTGCTGTCTCCGCCTTTGCCTGCCATCCAAAATATGACTCCAATATATAATCTACTATACTATAGTAGTTTCCATTTTATTTTCCGTTATCCCAGAATAACCCCAACATAACCAGTCAGAAGCTGAAACTTAAGGAAACAGAACAGACCGGCTGTGAGAACTCTGCAAAGAAGGGGCGGTGGGAGATCGAGGACCCTGATATGGTAATTTCCAAGATAGGGAGACCCTAATATAGACCCCAAAATACTATGACATTTTCTATGGAGACCCCCAAATAGTCCCAATTTTGGAAAACCACCAAAAATCCCCCTAAACCCTAAACTTTAAACCCTAAACCCTATCCTCAGAAAAGATTCGAGCTGTGCCGCCTTGGGCTGCTCCGTCGCCTTCGTCTCTGGGCGCCTGCTCTTCAGCTCGTCGGACCATCGCTCCTCCATGTCCTGGGTTGCTGTTAAAGGACTTAAATTAAGTTACCATAATGGGGATATATCGCAAAGAATAAGGTTTCCCCAATATAGTAACTTAAAATAAGTTACCATAATAAGTATATATAGCGAATAATAAGGTTTACCCAATATAGTAACTTAAAATAAATTCCTTAACAGCAACCCAGTATCCAGCCAGCTTGTGATCTGGTGCTTCGACTTGTCCTTTGCCTGGTTGCCGTTAAGGAACTTAAACCAAGTTACCATGATAAGGAAATCTTTTATTTACTTTATACCCATATATTATGGTAACTTAAATTATGCCATAAACCCTGAACCCTAAACCCTTTACACCCTTATTATGGTAGCTTTCTTTAAGTTCCTTAACAGCAACTTGTCCTTTGCCTTGGTGAGTCGGCTCCACCTTCCTGCTTCAACCTTTTGAATCGTAGCCGTGGCGCGGCCAACCGAGGCCGCCGACCAGGTGCTGCGGCTTGGCACCACGTCAGCAAAGAGCCCCAAATCCACAAAATATCGTTTTCGTATGTTAGAGTGATGCCCAAATCCTTCAAGCGCAAAAGCGCCCTCCGTGATGTTGACGCTCAGGTCCGTGATCTCAATGGCCCCAGGCGCAGACCACCGACTCGCGTACTTTACGCCTAAGAAAACAGTTGTTGAGTTCTGCGCCCACTGCAGCGCGCACGGTACGTCATCCAAGCCCTGGGTATGTCCACGGAACGTCTCATCCGCATACGTGGCAAACTGATCTGCCTGCTGCTTTACATCTTTAACCAATGCACGAACCTCGGCAGTCAAGGAAGCCATGGCGTTGGCGGAACTGCTCTCGGGCTTTTGAGCACGGGTGCGCACCACGATCGCTCTGGCAGCCTTCCACCAGCTGTTCGTTGTACATGTCCGCATCCACTGTAGACTGTTTGACAGTATAGCGGACTCTGCAGACGGATCTTCCAAGCCCTTCAGGAGAGCACTCTCGCTTGAAAATTCCGGGGTGGCACAAGCAATGTCCGCTGCCAGCAAGAAAGCCGTACATGCAAGGATCCGCATCATGCTTCTAAGTACGCTATAATTGTAGCCCGTCGCAATGAATGTGCATCATGGACATGCGGAGAACTTGAAGGTGGCCTGCTGTACTGACACTGTCTTGTGGTTGCATGCGGTAGTAGACCTGCCTTACCCACAGCTGACATGCGCCAGCAGGCATCATCTAACTTGCAAAAGCTTAGCCATACACCTCAACCCTAAACCCTCAATAGTAATTTCCATTTTTCTTTTCCACTATCCCAATATATCCCCTACATAGCACCTTTTAATGTTAAATCTGGAAAGAGTCCGGCCTAGCTCGTGGACTTGCCATGGCTGGAGCCAAAGGGTAGCGGAAGGTAGCTTGCCATTGAAACTATTTTGCCTTGATTACAAATATGCGCTATTATTAAGGTCATTGTTGCATGTTACCAGTACTATAGTACGGGCACTGGTACTAACAGTGGCACTACTGCTGATAGAACCTGTCCTGTAGTAGTAATAGTAGTAGTGGTCGTCGTTGTCGTCGTCGTGGTAGTGGTAGTGGTAGTGATAATAAGGAAATAGTAATAGTCGTGGTCGTGGTCGCGGTCGTGGTCGTGGTAGTAGTAGTAGTAGTAGTAGTAGTAGGCGCCCCCACCCCCTAGGCACTACCGTTCTGGTTGAAATTCATTGTAGATAGGTTGGGGAAAGGTGGGGGGGGTAGTTCCGTACGTT
>CAJNIZ010044848.1:0-24803 GCA_905231905.1 Symbiodinium pilosum
TTGGACCTGAGGCAATTAACTTTGGGAGTTGGTAAACTCGTAAATCGATGTTTCGCCGATCTGGAGGTCTATAGTCTATATGCCGAATGACCAGGCCTGAACGGCGAACTCCTATGCCTCCAATCCCCACTTCTCTAGAGCCTGAGGCCTCAAACCCCAAGCCCGAAAGCCCTAATCCATAAACCTTAAACCCTAAATCCCCAAACACTAAGAACGCCTATCAACTCGCAAGACGGAACCTCAAAACCCAAGGTCCGAACGCTGGCCCCGAACATTTTCCCCACCGGTTTCCTGGGTCCTACTTGCGTGTCCCAGTTGGACTTCTAGGGTTTTATTGTGTATGTATTAGGCATATGACGGTATCCATATACCTAACTTAAATACCTGTATATCTATAATTACATGTTCCTACAGTGGGAAGCCCCGCCAGCCGAGGCGGGCGCGCGCTAGTGTTTACAATTACAAAGCTGGGGTTACGGGCACAGCTTTTCGAGGATGCAGTTAAAGGCAACGGAAGCTCACCAGCCAGGACCAAGGGTTTAGGGCCAGGGATGAGGGCTTAGGGTTTAGAGCCAGTACTGAGGCTGGGACTGCAGCTCCTCTGTTGGCGTGGGTGGCCCCCAAAACGTGGTCATATTTTTGACAACCTATCATATCCACATTTCCACCACTGCTCTGCAGCCCGCGCCTCAACTGCCTTATCTTGCTCGTAGTTCCCGAAAGGAAGGGTACCTTTTTGGGGGTTTAGGGCTTAGGGCCTGTAATAAGGGTCAGAGTATTTTGGGGTCTAGTCCCTAGTGAGACCCATTGACGGTGAGAATCACCTGGGATGATGACGCAATCTGGCTCGGAAGGAAAGAAACTCAACCCAAAAAACGGCCTGCTACATTCAAGGTCATAATACGCATGCCTAGGCTGCCGTTTACTTTCCAACAGAGAGACAGCCATATTGGACGGCACTTGTCAGAATCCTCAAGGACACCCTTAAACCCTCAACCCTTAACCCCTAAACCCTCAACCCCAGAACCCCAAAACTCTGTCCTGAAGCGCTCTTGCAAGTGCGACAGCGCCGGAGCCCCTAGCACAGTGGCCAAGCCGACCGATGGACTGCGCCTCAAAGCTTGAGAACTCCAACAGGTTTGGGGCATGGGGTTTCGGAATTGACATATGAGCTGTAATCTACACTCCTAGCATCCCCTGTATCTCACATAATAGTCAGCTAGCAAGTACACTAGCCCTTTCAGGAGTTTAGACAATAGCTTGTATAGGGTTTAGGATTTAGGATTCAGGATTTAGGCTTTAAGGGGCTGGGGGCTGCGGGTTGGGGGACTGTAGAGTCGAAGCTGAAGGGCTTGCCTGGCGGGTTTAGGAGTACGGGTTTATGCCATGGCTACTTCGGCCCGATTCTGATGGCAGACTCTCAAAACAGTCGCTATAATGGCAGTTTGTCAAAATTCCTGTTCCCAAAATGTCCACTATGGAAAAATAATTTCTTCCGTGCGATGTAAATTAAACCAGAAGGGCCCTCCGACGTGTCCACCTCCATGGGATCGATTCGCAGGTGAAGCGCTTTGGCCTGTCCACTCTGCGAGTCGGCCAAAGCCTGCTGGAGCATGGCCTCTTCCTGCATGGCAACAGATGTTGCCGGGGCAGCATTTACATTCGTTCTCGTGCCTCTTCTTTGTTGACTGGTGCCTCTTCTGGGCCCATGCTCTCCCAGAAGCGCCGAAAGTCTGCATCTTCCTGCGAAAGACGTGGCAAAGCGAGTGACGTCTTGTTTTGCTGCGAGGAGTCCTCACAGGAGTCAGACTCCGCAGAGCTCGGGAGGTAGGGCTGGACTGCGCCTTCTGCGTCTACGTGAAGGCGAACCCTGTTGTCGAGTGCCTCAACGAGCTACATGCCTGTTCTCGTTGATAAGGTCAAGCCAGGCCTCGCCCGGCTTGGCTTTTGGCGCCGCCTGAATGCTTTGCAGGGTCAAGTGAATCGTTTCAAATCGTCTGCCGATTAGGCATCGGGTTTGGCTGTCTGTTGCTGCCTCGAGTGAACTTGCTTGAAGCAATGGATGGCATGGCGCAGGAGACACAGAACTCTGCATTCTCATCGGCTGCTCTGCAAGCTGGCCTTCCTTGTTGCCGGATCACCCAAGCCGGCCCGCGCGCAGAAGGTAAGTGCGGTCTCCCAGGCACGCACCCGGCACGGCCTGATGCAATGTCTCGAGGTGCAGCTTCGTCTTCTTCTCGCGCTACGCTCTCTGTCGAGCTGTGTCCTGCGCGGAGGCAAGCCGCCGAAACGAAGAAGCGAAGCAATCGAATAACAGGCCCTTCCGCGAATGTCGTCAGCGAGCATCGAACCTCAAAGAGTAAACAGTTTAGGGGCTGACCCGCCAGGAAACTTCAGGCTAAAACCCATAAACTCAAGCACAAATGCCTAGACACAAGAAGTGAGCTATATTCTAAATTCAACTCCTAGTCTCCCAGTATCCCCCTTACTAACACCTATAATACTCCCCTATATAATCCCCTAAATAACCCCTTTAAGGAGTTTAGGCTCTAGCTCAAGTGAAGACACACTCAAAACCCTACATGTCCAAGCCTACACCCAAACCTTGGAGTCTCTGCCCTGGAGTTTGCACCTTAAAGCGGAGCCCAGAAACCTAAACCCCAAAACCCCAAAACCTGAAACCCCAAACCCTACACCTTACACTGCCGCACGCTCCAACCACTTAGAACTAGACCCCCAACTCCTAAATCCAAAGCCTAGTGGCCTGCAGCTAAACCTGCAACCCTACACCCCAAGCACTAAACCCTAAGCCCGAAAACCTATACCCTGAATGCTAGAGCCCCCAAACCCCTCCTGAACTCAGCATCCTAAACCGAATCTCTAATTCCCTGGAACCCTGGAACCCTAATGTAGACCCATGATTGATAAACCCCTTCCTTGTAAGGGCCTTAATATTAGGATCCCTATTAAATCCCTGTTAAGGGGAGGGGGTTTATTCATCGAAGGTCTGGGCCTAAAACCTTAAACCCTAAAACCCTAAAACCCTGAAGCCCTAAACCGGTTGGTTCTCAGGATGGAACAGAACAGATACATTGATTTGGTATTTGCCAAGACTGGGGGACTCCCCCTGTAGACTCAAAATGCCATAAGCCTTACTATAGCAACACCAAAAACGCTTTCCTAATCTTGGAAAACCTGAAGTAGTCCCCATAGACTGCTCCATTGTCCCAGGTCTAAGTTTCCGAAGTCTTTCCATTTAGTTATACTTTTTTCGTTTGAAGCCCCTCAACCCTAGCTCTCATCCGTAAACCGTAATCTCGAAACCCGAACCCCTAAACCCGAATCTGGAAAAAAGGGAACGTCCACCCAACTCATGCTTGGACCAAGGCTAATCCGGTCCGAACCTCAGAAGGATGAGGGCTTTCTTTAGACAGAAGAAGTGCCTTCGGGTTTTTTGGGGGGGTAGGGTTTGGAGTTAAGGTTTGGGATTAGGGCTTGGGGTTTAGGATTCAAGGTTTCGGGTTTAGGATTGAAGCTTTAGAGTTTAAGATCTGGGTCTTCGAGTGTGGGGTTTAGGAGGGTGTAGGACATCGTGTGTATGGCTTAGGCTTGAGGGTTTAGTGCAGAACATGTACCCCTCAAAGGGCGCATAGGGAGATATACATTCTTATATATACATATATATATATATGTGTGTGTGTGTTTACTGTCAGCCCACTGTCTTATATGTATATATGTGTACTGCCAGCCCACTGCCCAAGATCCACACGTGTGTGCTTTATACGTATAAGTCCTTGTGCTTCAATGTGTACATTATGATAGGACACACTCTAAACATCGTGTGTACATGTGTATACACATGTATGTATACATATATATATATATAGATACGCCAGCGTGCTGACACGCTGTATCTCTACAAGTTGTTTAAAGTTCCAACCCCCTAGAAACTGAAATAAAGTTCTGACTTGGGACTCAAAGTAAGCAGCATACTCCTACTTGCAGACAAACGAATTTTGGCGCATGTTTGCTATAGATATTGGAGACATAGGTTCTTTGTGAGTTGTTGTTCTTGTAGTGTTTCTTTCTTGCATATACATGCCTTTTAAAATTCAAGCGAAGACCAGCCGCAATCTTGAAAACTTGGTTGACATGCATTTCCTTTAGGATCCAACAGGACTGAACCTGACATCGTGAAACCTTCAATAAGGATTTTGGGACTGACTCCAGTGAAAATGACCTCCTTACCATACCGACCTCCCGCCTTCTAGAGCCAAAAACATAAAGAGCGTGATTGAAGGTTTAGGGGAGCAACACGACCAGTGGGGTTGCCCGAAAAAATTCTCAAGGCGACCTGATAGAGGGGCCAGAGTAAGGAGACTAGGGCGTTGGGGGAATGACGGGGTTAGGGTTTAGGGTCTGGCTTCTACCTTGTACCCCCCATAAATCCAGACATAATGTCAACTTCCATTTCAATCTCCATTGTCTTTCTCATTTAACCTTAAATCTGAAAAACAAATTTCGGTTTCCACTACAACCACGACCTTCGCTCCTGACTCTCCCAGAAAACCTGAAACAGAAGGCTTCTCCAAACAGGGTAACCTAGAAACCCTGGGGAACGATAGAAATTCTTAGGCTTTAGAGTTTAGGCTTTGAGTGGTTTAGGCCTTTAGAGCGGTTTATGTACATACATATGTATCACCCCTATGCAGTGCCCTAAACGCTAAACCCCTTGACCCTAAACTAGGCGTTTGGGCGTGGGGAACAGGACTCCAGAGGAGCGCCCAGGCTTAGGGTTTAGGGTTGTTTGGAAGCTGAGTAAAGTCAAACTCCGAACTGTTCCAGGAATGGAAAAGCAAACGGAAACGACTAGAATCGATTATATAGGGACTACAAGGATCCATTCCTTCATCCTTGTCAAAGGTCATCATCTTTGTAGTCTTTGTAGGGCCTCGTTTGGGCGTTCCATGTTTAGAGCTTGTTGGGGAAGATTCCGAACCCCTCGCTAAACCCTGAATCCCTAAATCCCCGAAGCCCAAACCCGCATTCCCCCTGAAGGATGATCTATGGATTATAAGGTTTAGGGATTTGGGTCTAGGGATTAGGGTTTAAGGTCTAGGGATTTGGCTTCAGGGAGATCATCTTCCTGAATCCGTAACTACTGAAACGGCTTGTTCAAGACGACCGTACACCCAACCCCTGTAGACACTCCTAGACCTCTGAGGATTTGCAGGTAGGGTGAGGGTGTGTGGAGGGTGAAACTTCTTGCAAACTACCCGGTATTGCCCTGGCTTCGTCAAGCTTCCGCCAACACGTTGGAACATTGTTTCGAGACATGTCTGCAGACAGATGCAAGTGGCACCCATCACAGCCCTCATCCTGCTAGGCCCATATGAGTTAGGGTGGCGTTCCCAGAAGGGCGAGAAGATTAAGGCTGGAGGATGTACTGGTACACCTGGGGCTCCTGGCACGCAGTGTTGTGCCAAGACTGTTCACTCTTGGGCTAGGCGTTGAGGTAGAGATAATAGATGATTATGTAGGGGTTATATGGTAGTTTCCCAAAATAAGGGGACCCCAATATAGACCCCAACATATTATAATCCTTATGATGGGGACCCCCAAAAAGGTACCCCAAAATTTCGGGAAACTCCCATTATAGGGGGTTATATATAGATCTATGACAAGACGTTCTAGCGGCAAAATACCTCCTTGGGGCTGACCAACCCAAAGCTCCAGATCTCCTCCATCTTTAAACCCCAAACCCTACGTATGGCACCATGGGGCCGTACCTGGGGACGTGCTATGTTCTGTATCCACCGTAGATCTCTAAGCCCTCGGTTTAGGGTTCAGGGTTTAGGAACCACAAAGCTTTCAAAGTGGTAGGAAACTCCGGGAACGTAGACCGTAATTTGGGGCTCTGAGTAAGCCCTCAACCCTCAGCCCTACCCTCCACCCCGAACCCTCAAACCTAAACCCTCAACCCTTGACCCCAAACCCCAAACTAGAACACCCCCAAGGCCGCAACAAAGGCGTCAGAGGCCACTTGCCCAGGCTTGCGCTGGAGCAGCGCCTTTGGCTGGGTTGCTGATAAGGAACTTGAATTAAGTTACCATAAGGGGTATATAGAGCAACTAATATGGTTCCCCCTGTATAGCAACTTAAATTAAGTTCCTTAACAGCAACCCTAGATGCGAAGTATCGCTGTAAATGGTGTTGGGTTTACGGGTACTTAGATGTTAGTGCTTAGGGTTCAGGGCTTAGGGATTAGGGGATCCAGTGTTTAGGTTTGAGGGCTTAAGGTTTGGGGACTATGGAATTCAGGGTTTGGGATTTAGGGTTTAAGGTTAGAAGTATGGCTTCCTGGTATGATCCCCTAATCCTAGGGTTACTATGCCTAATATTAGCTGTACCAGTATTTACTTCTTCGTATACCCAGAATCAGGGGCCCAAGAATCCACCTAAGAAGGCCAAAGGCCAATGTTCGGCGCCCATACTTCCAACTTTAGATTACAAAGCCCCAAACCCTAAGCCCTAGACCCTAAACCCTAAACCCTAAACCCTAAGCCCTAAACCCTAAACCCTAAACCGAAAGACTTCAAGGTTTGGGTTGAGAGTCGAGAACTGGGATTTCTACACACGGAAGCCCGGCTCTGCCACCAAAACTTGAAATGAGCCAATGTCTAAACGGTTTAGGGTTTAGGGCTTAGGGTTTAGAGACTCCTAATATCCTCTTGATAAGCCTTTTAATACTCCCCCATATAATCCCTATAACCCCCCCACCCCTAAGGAGTTTGGACTATAGCTCAAATCCCAAGTCGCCAAACCTTTTACTCAGGGAGCCCTAGGAGAGCTTAAGGCCGGGGGTAACGATAGGGTTTAGGGTTTAGGGTTTAGGGCTTTAAGGTTCAAGGGGTCAGGTTCAGGAATACGTGTGTTGAAGACTTCCACTTTCTTGTTTGGTGATTGAGCGCCCCAGCATATCCTGCCAAGCTCTGTGGGATCAAACAGATGCAACACCCTGATCTACCACTTTGGTTCTAGGGTTTAGTTCTCAATTCCTCGCCCAAGCTCTTAAGCTACCCTAACTCCTAGACCCCAACTGCAGATTTCCTGTAAGCCTTCTCTATGTCCAAGTAATGCGAAGCCGCCTGCTCGCTCAATCCCCCCACAGAAGCATTTCTCAACGTAGAGGTCCCCTTCATACCCCAAATCCCAGAAGAGTATGATCCTACTCATAAGCACCTACACATGGCACCCTAAACCCCAAAACCTAAAGGAGCCTCTGCATCCTCAATCTTCTACTCAAAATCTGGACGCTTAATGGTGAAGGGACCCACCAATTTCTTGACAACTGCCTTCGCCAGCGCTAGAGCCGCTGCATTCCCGGCGTCCTGGTGCTGTAGCATGGCTTGCGGGTTTGGGGTTTGGGGTTTAGGGTTTGGGCTTGGAATTGGGGTCTAGTGCTTTAGGTTTTGGGTTTGGGTTCAGGGTTTCGGGCTTGAGGGTTTTAGGTTCTGGGCTTGGTGCTTTCTATTTTGCTGTGGGTCTTGATCAACTGCATGATTCCTTTTAGTGACTACAAAGTGAAGGGTACCATGGTAGCTCTAGGACGCAAGTTCTTGAAAACTCCAACAATCTGGGTCGATATAGGGGTTTGCCGCAAGTAGGGGTACCATTTTTGGGTCCCCGCGATGAGGACTACAATATTTTGGTGTCTCTAGTGAGGTCCCTCTATTTGGGAAAACTATGGGGTTCTTGCATGCGATAGTTCAACAGGGGCTTGTCTTACTGGTGCTTAAAGGGCTGGGGAGTGAATACAGGTACCAGAATAAGCTTTGGGTTTGGGGTTTAGGGCTTAAGGTTTAAAGGTTTGGGGTAGCGTGTGGGGTTTAGGGTTTGGGGTTTGGAGTTTAGGGTTTAAGGTTCAGGGTTTGGGGTTAAAGGTTGAAGGTAGGTGATCTCAGCATACTAGGCTAGGAATATAGGTACTAAGGACATGCAGGGTTTTTTGCATCGAACGCAGGCAGAATGGTCTGTGGACGGGAATAGTCGTACCAGCACCAAAGTCAGAACAAACCTGAATTTTCGTATGAGAAGGAATATGAAGGTTCCAAAAACGATGGGCCCCGTTATAAGCCCCAACATACTAGATTCCTTACAAGGACATACGAAATGTTACCACTGAGGCCCCTGATGTTTCAAAACCCTAAACATCCCTGAACCCTGATACCTATACACACTTATACACCCCTATAATATAAACCCTAGAATACTATGAAAAGGGAGGGCACCAACTTTTGGAAACCCCAAACCGTATAACGCCTTAAAAACCCTTCAACAAGGGCCCTCAATTTTTGGAAACCCTAATACCTAAGCACACCCTCAACACCCGTGTATAGCCCCCTGTAACCTTTTCCAGAAGTGGACCCTCTAAACCCTAAAGCCTATTTTTTGGAACACCAAAATTTCAGGGTCCCAGACTCATCTGGAAGAGGCATTGCTTAGTTCTCTGCGGACATCAAATCTTACAAGGCACACGGTTTAGGGTCTAGGAATTCAGGTAGGTGCGGGTTTGAGGTGTAGGGCTTTGTCCTTAGGGCTTAGGGCTTCGGATTTACAGAGGTTTAGGGCTGCGGAGTTGAGGTTAAGTGCCTAATTTTTTGAGACTGCTGACCAGAGCACACATCACCAGAAGTTTAAGCGTTGAGTCTCAGACCTATGGGTTTTTGAAGCAAACCCTAAACCCTAAACCCCAGTCCTTTAAGTCCGCTACTTCTCACTGAGCCTCGCTGGTAACGCTGTCACTGCTCTTGCTCAGCATAAACAAGTGGCGATCATGAGATCGGGGTTTGGCTTAGGGTTTAGGGTTTAGGGTGAGAGAAGCCTCACATACTTAGCCTTGAAATGTGGGCGAGCATTCTTGATCTCCTGGGGCTGTAATCCCGAGACAACCCTTGAACCCCCGCATAATGACTAAATGAACAACAGATTAGCTTAGGTGAACCCCACTCAGTAATGAGGACTGTAAGGTATACTGGTGGTTATACGAGGGCCCTCTGATCTTCCTACTATACCACTAGAAAATTGTGCTTTGTCTTTGCACTTCTCCCCATTCATGCGACCCGATATTACACATGTTTTCGGGAGGATCTCATAAGCTCCTCGAGACCTACACTTTGGGTTTAGGGTTTAAGGTTTCAGGATTTAGGGTTTCTGGGGTGAAGGGTTTGGAGTTTAAGATTTAGGGTTTAGCGCTTGGGTTTAAGGTTTAAGGCTTCAGGTTCAGGTCTAGGGGTCTTGGGGATATCGGCTTGGGGCCTCTGACTTACATTCACACACCTGAGGGTCAGCTCCATAAATTAACAGTCCCTGTTCCTACACCGGGACTGTTAGCGTTTGGGGGCCAAGCCTAACATACCACAATCCCCACGCACTATACGAAGCAGCATAGGAAGTAACCCAGAACAAGCTTTCAGATAATCTCCCTGCCGCGTCTCTGCTGATGCAGGAAGCACCCTCTCTGAACTGCTTCCTTAACCCCTGAAACTTGAACCCTGGATATTGAAGGACCACCCTGAACCCTACGGGTCAACACCAAAACTCTACATGAACCATAGACCAAACTCCCAGTATCTCCCTCAAGAATCCTAAAGTAGTCCAGTATATAACCCCCTATATAACCCCCTTTTAAGGAGTTTAGATGAAAACTCACAGGCCAAGACCTAAACCCCTGGACCGCCAAGCCTCAGCCCGCAACAGATGGCCCCAGCTCGAAGGCAGGACCAAGAATGGCCCTAAGGGGGTTATAGGGATATATAGGGTTTAGGGATTAGGGTTTAGGGTTTAAGGTTTTGGGTTTTGGGTTTTGGGTTTGGGGCTAAATCCCGAAACCTGAGCTCCGACGACTACGACCCTAGGCCCTACCGTAGCCCACCGACCTCTAGAGCATCCCAGGCCCTTAATCCCAAACCCTTAAACCCCCTGAATCCGGAACCCTGCACCCTAACACCGGCTCCCAAAAAAAGCGTGAAGCTTCGAATTATAGTATGGTTGGCCCATGGTTTTTCGGGTGGTGAAAGGACTCCTTTGTAAGGGCGACTGGCCCCTCATGCAGCTGGCAAGATCGTCCAACGTGACGTTGAAGCTGCACATTCCCGGGTGCTTTGAGCAATGGCTTATTGTGGATGCGGGCCACCAGCCATACAGCAAGAAGCTGTGGCTAGATCATTGTATATATATATATACATATATACAACCCCCGATGCCGTTTCATTTCCCGTTTCCGTTTCCATCTGTTTGTTCCTTCTTGGGGCCCCTAAACCCTAAACCCTAAATCCTAAACCCTACACGCCTAAATCCCAAGTAGGGCTCCCTGTGTCCTGGCCCAGGTCGGCCACAGCCTCCGCAGCGTTCCAGCGAATGCCCGGGTCCAGGTCGATCCTGGCCATAAGCGGTTTAGGGTTTAGGGGTTAAGGTATAAGCCCCGGGTTTGGGGTTCAGGGTTTAGGGTTTAATATACAAGGGTTTAGGGCTGCAGGGGTTAGAGTTTAGGTATAATCCCAAGAGAACTCCTAGAGTACGGATGGTTGGGGTGGGGCTTACATAAATAGCGCTACATACGGGCAACAGGCTTCCTATATCGGGTTATATGAGCTCATATTCGGGATATCACCAAAGTCCTAGACTATGTGGTCACATTGCCAAACACTACTGTTATCCATCATAGAAAATATAGGTTCCTTATCATGCTACCGGGTCAAAACTTGGGCCTTGCCCTAGCTCGCTCCTAGACACGGGCCTCATGATTTGGCGTAGAAGGTTGTTAGGAGCTCTGACCCTAAACCCTTAGCTATTCGGGGTATCAGGATCTTGGGGTAGTTTAGCGATGTTTTTCTTAGGCGGCACAAGGCTGTCTTCTATTATGCTTTAGAGGCTGCATGCATGCTCCCTCCAGAAAAGTGTTGGGAAGCCCCATTCAAAATCCCACCATATGCAGTCCATATATGTCTCACACTCTATCGCGAGAAAGATGGGAATGGGTTGGAGGATTTTGCATTTACGTTCTGGGTTTCTAGGTTTCAAGATGTGGGCCATAGGATTCAGGGAGTCAAGATCTCAAGCCTTCAAGATATCAAGAGCCTGGGATCCCTTTAACGCGTAAAATCTCTGTAGCAACTCCAGATCCCATGGCATTGTCAGTCTAACTTTCCATTTGATTCTCCCTTATTGGGCTACCCAAAACCGTAAAACCTACGTCCTGAACCCTAAATTCTAAATCCTAAGCCTTAAACCCTAACCCTAAACTGTAAACCCTAACCCTAAACCCTGAACCCTAAATCCTAAACCCTAAACCCCCCACTCTAAACCCTCAAGCCGCGCTGAAAATGCACGATTCTAGGCCTGGCATGTATCTGAAAATACACGATTCTAGGCCTGGCATGTATCATGGGATGTCCTACGACAGGGTTCCATTTAGGGTTTAGGGTTCAAGGTTCAAGGTTTGGGGTTTAGGGTTCAGGGTTTAGGGCTTAAGGTTTAGGGTTTGGGGTTTAGATGTAGGGTTCATGGTTTAGGGTTGAGGCTTTTTGAGGGGTAGCTTAACTCAGCCTAATCTAATCGAGGGGGAACCAAGAGGGTGGGGGGCTAGCCCATGAACTGTAAACCCTAAACCCTAAACAGAAAAGCAGTTGCAAGGCTTAGGCAGCTTATGCTTGGGGATTCCCGAAACCTGAAACCCCACCACCTACAAGGGTCTAGGGCGGTAAACCTCTAAACCCTAATCCCTACACCCTAAACCCTACACCCTAAACCCTAAACCCTCAAGCATGGTCAAAAGTTAAAACGCAAACTCGCTCCAAACCCGCCCAAAACTCGTTTCAAAACCCGCTCAAAACTCCGGACCTGAACCCCATACAATTTGTATAAACCCCCCAAAACCCCATAGACGGCCATCGCGCCTAGCTACAGCTTCCGACAGAACGCCAGCAGCCTGTAGGGCAAGGTCGTATAGTTCTGCTCTTTGCCATCTTGAGGCTAGGGTTTAGGGTTTAGGGTTTGGGGTTTAGGGTTTAGGGTTTAGGGTTAGGGTTTAGAGTTTAGGGTGTAGGGGAGGGGTTTACTGCCCTAGACCCTAAACCTGCTTGCTGTTGCAACTGTTTCTCACAGATGGCCAACTGCATCTGCATACAGTCCACGAAAACTTCACCAATGCTGCCTCCATCAACACCCCTCCCCTCGAAGACAACGGTAGATTCAGCTGCATCCCAAAGCACTTGCTAAAGATCCCGGTACATCTGCCTGTAAAACAGGGGCGCCATAGAAAGAAACAACCAATCTGGTCAAAATTTGGGTCCAGGCATTATGGTTCGGGGTTTGGAGCTTAGGGCAGCGGGGTGAAGGAGGTCAAGCTAAGAGCTTCGCTCTAGATGGTGTTTAACCTATCCAAACCCCAGACGGTAAAATACCACGTGCCAAAATCTAAGAACTCAACTAAAAAAGGTCCGGCACCAGATTCAACCGAAACTGCCAAAAGAACCTGGAGTTGGATCTGAGGCTATGAGCCAGACTACTCAACACAAACAAACTCGGCAATTATTAGTCATCTCTGAAGACTGGCAGCCGAAGCAAAACCACCGCGATAACGAGTACTACTAGTGCTCCGTCTCCTGCTGCTACCAAAGTCTACAGGTGTTTAGGGTTGAGGTTTAGGGTTGAGGGTTTCGGGATTAGGGTTTAGATGGAGCTTCCAAATTGGAAGTCCCAACCGTTGAGCGTAAAAAGCTTACATCCTCAGACTCTAAATCTTCAACCTGAACCTCCTGGACCCTGTAACAACCACAACTCAGACACGCTTTAGCAGATAACCAAACAATCCGAGTTTCCATTCCATGCCCAACTCCATTTGATTCTCCATTACTACCAAGGGCCCTAAACCACCAGAAAAAAATGAAGTTCATAGAACCCCTCTGTAATACAACCCATATAGATCCTACAGGAGGCCCGTGGAACCCCGAGAGAATCCCTATAACAAAAAAAGCCCTGTGCAACCAACTCTATAGCACCTACATAACCTCTATCTATCCGCAGACATCCCTGTATAACCTGTAAACACTAAACCCCAACTCCTAAACCTGAAGCCCCAAACCCTGACGCGCAGCTATTGGCAACTGCCACGCCTGCGGCGCCAAATTTTCACAGGTGCCAAGCCTCAGCGGTTTAGGGTTCAAGGGTTTAGGGTGGTTCAGTGCTTAGGGTGCAGGGTTTAGGGTAGAGGGTCCCCAAGTAGGATAGGCTCTTCAAAAGAGTGAGTCTCTCAAGGGGTGTTATAGAAGGTTAAAGGGTTGTGCACTGTGAGCCCCGCACCCCCGAGCAGCCAAGAGGCGAAGTTCCCTGTCCTCAAAATTTACAAGACTAAAAATGAAAACAATAAGAATAACAGCAATAATAAGAATAAGAAGAGGAGGAATACTACGGATAAGAATTATAAGGATATTCAGAATACTAAGCATTAGAAGATTTTCCCTAAAAAATGCAGCAAAGCCGATGTCACATGATCTCGATGCCAGCTTTCACAACCCACGCAAAACAAGGCCAGAGGCACGAGTACTACAGGAGCTCTGGTTTAGGGTTAAGGGCCCTAAACCCCCGACCTTGAACAACCCTAAACCACCCCAAGCCAAACACACTGAGCCCTGCCGTACACCCGCAACATACACCCTAAGCCCCAAACCCTGCACCCGGACGGGCTCAAACTCTGTTTTCGCGCAGAGGGTCCATCCTAGCGCCCCATTTCCACTCGTCGTCTGGAGATCTGTTCTTTGCAAGCCAGGTATATGTTCTTCTCCAAAGGTCACTATGAAGATGTAGGATTTAGGATTTGCGGCTCAGGGTTTGGGATTTGAGGTCTAGGGTTTAGGATGTGGAGTGTAGGTTTAGGACTTGGGGTTTATAGTCCTTGTTGGTCGCATGCCATTTCCAAAGGATAAGCTCTTTGTCCTCATTGGCCGTTCACTCTTGGGATCTTCAGAAAAATCATAACCTCATCTTTCTTGTTGGGCCTTGGCATTGCTTTAGCCCTTAGCCCCAAACCCTAAATCCTAACTCCTAAACCCTAAACCCAACCAAAGACCCAGGCTCTTGACCCTTCTTAGGCTGCGAGATGGCATTGAAGGCCTATTATACTGAAGGGGGCTTTAGATTTCCGGCTGTAGTTTGAGGGTTTAGGGTTTAGGATTTAGTGTTTAAAGGGTTCCAGGCTATAGGTTTCGGGTTTAGGATTCAGGGTTTAGGGTGTGGGATTTAGGGTTTTGGGTTTAGGGCTTAGGTTTTCAGGCTGTATGCTCGATGTCTGGGTCCTTTTGCAATATAGGATATACTGTGGCATCCAATATGTGATTTCACCCAAAAACAACAACCTTTCGGAGTCAACCCATACAGGACCTCGCCAGTCACCAGAATAGGTGGGGGGGTTTAGAGTTTAGGGTGATATACGGAATACGACTGGGCTGATGATAAGGAACTTAAAAAAAAAGCTACCGCATTATGGGTCTATAGCAAATAGTGGAGTTTCCTTGTTATAGTGCTGTAATCTGAACTCCCTATCCGCAACCCAGACGAAAGAATGCTGAGCTATTCAGCTTCCTCTTTTCTTCGTCCAACTCCTGGCACTAGGTCTCCTGCTTATTAGAAACCTAAACCTCCCACTCCAACCCCTAAATCCTTAAACCCCCTGAACCCTAAATCCTTGGCCATTGACTCTAAATCCCAAACCCTGTATCCTGAACCCCGAATCTGTAACCCTAATCCTAAACCCTAAACCCTTGAATCAATTCTTAAATCCTAAATCTTTAGCCATAAGCCGTATAGCATGCAGTGAGTCCAGCATCCAGCCTGCTTCGACAGACCCCCTGCACCCTTTGGCTCAGAATGACTCACAAGGGTAAAGGGGCGTGGTGACGGGGGTTCAAGTGGGATTTTCAACAAGGGTTTCGCGTAAGGTAGGTTTCCGGGTCTAGGTTTCTGAGGGGGTTGCCTGGCAGAAGTCATGGGTCTTTGCAAAGTTTCAGGTGGGCTTCGTACGCGCGTATGACAAGGTTGGGGTTAAGAGCCCACCCCAAGCCTTAAACTACTTGAACATTCATGAGCAAGTATAGTGGTAGAACTTACTGTTGCTTAAGGGGAGTGGAGTAAGGATTTGACTGCCATTCATATGCGGTGGGGTTCTGCCGGGAGCACCAGATGGATTGGTACCCTGAACCCTATACCCTTAACCCTAAACCCTGATTCCTGAACCCTATACCCTAAACGTAAATCCTGAACCCTATACCCTAAGCTCCCCCCTAGCTCTGTTTAGCCTACAGCTGTGGATTTTCAGAATGGGATATCCCCTTAGGGACCCCAGCTCGATATGGGGAGTAGGGCATAGGGCTTATTACCATTACTTAGGGTTTGGGGGTGGTCATTTTGAATCTAAGATTTTCAAATTTTAAGATTAAGGAAATTTGAGAACCCTAAGTAATGGTTATTCACCCAATGACTAAGTCCTCATGACCCTCCAAGTAGGGTCTAGGATTTAGGGGTGCATCTGTGTTACAAGGATCACCACAAGAGGACTAGGTAAGCCTTAATCACAGGGAGAACAATATTGATAGTATGACAGGGTTGGTTTGGAACCCATCAAGTTTTGGGTATTCTATAGCAAAGCACGAAGAGTGAAAGTGCTTGGGGTGACGTGCACTGAGGGCGAAGGCCCAGAATTGTGGTGGCTGGTTTAACAGTGAAGGATGTCTACACCCGCGGGGGTCGTTCTGGCCAGACAGATTCTCCACGAATCCTTGGAGTCTAGCACGCGCATACCGTGGCCGCAGACCAGCTGTTTCCTAGATTATTTAGCGGAGGAATGAACTAGGGAGATCTGGGTGGTGATCATACCCTGGTTACTAGGTTTCCCAGTGACCACTGAAAAATTCATGTATTTTTTGATGTTTTTCCTCATGTTCATCTGTTATAAGGGAAAAAGCGTACTGCTGGGGTACCTAGGTGACGATTAGAGTATAGGCTGGACTGACATGCAAGGGTTTGCGAAGGTACGTGGGAGCGCGGTGGTTTTGCGGGCGATGGTTTAGCCAGGCTTGGATCATAATGAGGGCCTCTCTCAAGCCAAAACACGGAAGCCTTTTACCCTAAGCGTTAAGCTATTTTCTAATCCCAAGACCTAAACAATGCTAAAGTCCGCTGAACCGCCAGACTCCGTAAATGTGTCTGCAAGCACCCGGCCTGGCTGATGCAGCTAGTGCCGGGAATGGAGGCTTGCTACTACCTAGAGGCTTCTCGGCCTCTAGGGTTCAGGCTTCAGGGTTTCGCGACAGCTTGCGCTAACGTACGGGTCTAGTGGTTGCAGGGAATGCACGCCCTCATTTTAGGCTCCAAAACCCACAGCCGAAACCTCACCTCCTCCATGGGAATTCAACCAACTGCGCGGTCCTAGTTTGTGAGTCCTCATGATGAGGATTGTAGTCTTGTACATAAGGCGGACCCCTGTTTAGGAAACTCTGACATGACCGCGACAAGAGACCCAGGGTACACATGCTTCATGTAGAATCCTAGATGATTACGAAAAATCCCTATATGCCCAAATGACACCCAATATACCCCTGCTATAAAATCCCAAATACCCCTGTATACCCCTAAACCCTTAACCCTGAAGCTCTTGCAGACCTCCCATCCTCGTCCATCCCAAGAGCTTGTTTTTGGAAGGCATGGAACTGCCGTACAGGTTCCAGAAAGAGGCAGCCCCTCAATAGACCTTACTATAGTACAAGCATTATGGGCACCCCCAGAAAAAGCGGGAGGACACTAATGTCCAGAAATCCCATTACAGGGGTCAGGGTTTGAGTTTGAGGTTGAGGGGCTTCTTACAGCTCGGGCCAGTTGTACGACTAGTGATGCCATCCTCAAGAACATCCAGCTGACTCCTTCTCACATGTGTGCAAGGCCGAAAGACTGGCAGAAACTACCCTAAACCCAAACCCTAAACCCAAATCCTACAAGCTTAGCCAGTTTGAGGAAAATTTGGGTTTGAGACGGCAGGTTTCCAGCCAGGGGATGTGGCGGCAAGGTCAAAACCTGACAAACATCGAGCTCTCAGTTCCTTGGAACCCTACATAGGGGTATATAGGAGCATGACGGGATGTAGCGGGTTGTGGGTCGGGGGATCTGGGAAGTTCTTAGAATTTGAGATAACGGAAAGTCATAGGAAAGTAGTTCCCACGTGCTTTTCCATGCCTAAGCCCCACATACCCTAAACCCTGAATCCTCCCAAACCCTGAACCCTGCTAAATGATCTTCAGGGAACTTCAGGACTAAGGGCTTTGAGCGTAGCAGGATGCTGCATGGCACGCATGAAACTCCATAACCTCATACAAACCCTAAAAATGCTAAAGCCTTTCATAAGGGGTATAGGAATATACAAGGACATGGAGAATATCTTCTCCTGCCAGTTTGGGAATGTTTGTCGTGGCCGGCCTGGTTACATAGGTACCTGTGGTCAAGGTCAGCAACTGCTCTTGAACAACCCTAAGCCCTAAACCTAAACTGCCTGATAGAATCAATTTCATGTTCCACTTGATTTTCCATGTAATTCTCCAAATATTGGGTAATATCCCTAGCCAACGGGTACATAAAGCCTATCAACCCCAAACCGACAGCCCGCGCCAAGCGCTCTGAAGATGTGGAAATGACGATTGACATGCGACATGGCTGGTTCGACCAGGTCCATGCCGACAGAAGTAAGCGCTCGGAAGGAAGGTTTGCGTTCAGGACTTAGGCTTCGGGATATGGTCATACTGCAGGGATTGGGCTATTTCAGGCTCTTCCCAACAAGAACCGAAAGGAATCGTACAGGGTGCTGCATGATTGGACGGTTTTGGGATTGCGTGTAAAGCCCGCGGTGTCGGCTATATGGAGGGCTCTGGACATTAGGGGTCCCTTTGTAGAGTCCCTATGATAAGCATATCTAAGCACTGAAGTATATCAGGTTTATATCAAACAAGGGATCACCCCCCTGCCTTAGAAAGACACATCTACTCCAGCATGGGACTTCCCTTGAAATCGCAATCCAAATATGATGAGGTATAGTCTAAACTCCTAGTATCCCCCTTAATAACCCCTGTAAATCCCTATAACGACCCCTTGAAGGAGTTTAGACTACAGCTCATATAGCTTAGGATTCAGATGTATCGCCCCCGCATTAGTGCCAAAGCCTTTATACACCCATGCATAAACGCAGCACGCTTCCCAACGAAAACTGTATACATTAGGCACACCCCCACCCTGCAATAGTGATATAGCACAAAAATAGGAGGACCCTCGTATACACACCATTATCCCTTATAGTGACTATTACCTGGCCGGGGGGGGGTCCACCTACGGTAATGTGTACAACAACCAAGATTCTACCAAAGCCCCGGCCTCTTAGGGATACCCAGGTCTGGGTAGCTTGGAGTTTGCAGTCGAATGGGGTTCCCTACAATTAAAGGCCCCGTTCTGGGAGTTGCGAAGCCGAGGCCTAGTAGAAAGGGTTCTAAAATGGCTTCCGCATATCTATGGAAAATACCATATCATTCGTTTCACCCTCTCAATAGTAGCTTCCATTTCATCTTCCATGTGATTTCCCATTTGATTCTATCTTGTTGGGAGAATATCCCTATA
The DNA here is from genome assembly GCA_905231905.1 of Symbiodinium pilosum. Taxonomy (NCBI): domain Eukaryota; class Dinophyceae; order Suessiales; family Symbiodiniaceae; genus Symbiodinium; species Symbiodinium pilosum. The sequence goes on from CAJNIZ010044848.1 coordinate 18,709, forward strand.
TAGCCCCATTTTGGGGTACATAAATCAAATTTGACAAATGCCGAAGCCCTAAACCCTAAAACTCTGAACCCCAAACCCTCCCGCAGAGTCAGTGAGAAGAATTCTTGACTTCGAGACTTCCATCTCAGCTGAATTCCTTTGGCATTACCTTGGCTAGTTGAGAGAAGATAATGAATTTAAAGTCTAGGGTTTGTGGGTGTAGGGTTTAGGGTTCAGGGGTCCAAAGCACTCGTAGTGTAAAGGTACAAACAGCTTCGATGGCCAATGTTGCTCTTCTAACGAATCACAACATGACACAACTTGGCAGCAGCAAGGTAAGCATATTAATATTGCAACAGGCTTGCGGCTGAATGCACGGGAACGAAGCCTAGGTGTTGAGCTTTAAGGCTTTGGTTGTTGAGCCTCGGCTGAGGATTGAACCGTTGCGGTAGCTATAGGATCCTCCGAACGTGGTATTGCGGATGGTGATGACAATGATCAATCATCACAGGCTTATTCTTGTGGGAAGACTCCTTGTGATCCAGCGTGTCACTATGAATCTGCTGCCTGATTCGCAGCTTGCACCCCGACAAGCTTATTTGCGCTCTATGCTCCCGAAGATCTGTGGCAGAAATGGAAGCACTAAACCATGGAACAGTAGCTCCCCTTGCAACCGCTTACTTATAGACACTTTGCGTGAATCCCGAAATCGCAAGGAATCCGTACTGGAACCTTTTCTGACGAACCTTGAAACACTACCAGGATGTGGAGTTTCCAACAATTACTGGTACCTCTACAATACGGATTCTAATTTATTGGGGCCTTTATTGGGCTCCCCTACAATGGAAGCTACCATATCCATCCATGAGTAACTTCGTGAAACCTGAACACTAAACGCCTGTGACGCCCTGCAAGGTTTCTATATGGCCCCTATGTAAAAACACTCTATAACAGTATATAAAGCCCGTATACGTAACCCCTATCTACCCCCTATGCAAAAAACTTTTGTGAGGGGCCATATGTTCAGCCAGGCACCTGCCCGCAATCTTCATCGGAGTCCACGCCGTAGCGCTCAAAGAGTTGCGAGAGTTTTGCCCCCATGCTCTCACCTTGTCTACTATAGGGGCATGTAAGGACCCATAGAGATTTACAAGGGCATATCGGGGTATATAGGGATTTAGAAAGGTTTACTGGGGTTTATTCATGGGAGTATATAGGGATATATAGCGCCATATGTATAGAGTTATATACTACCTCCCCATGATAATTGAACCCCACACAACTCCAATCATGAATAGTCCTCTTTATCCAGAAGGTAGCATACTCCTCACCCAATCATAAATCCCTCCCACACCCCTCGCAACCAATATTCCCCCAAATCTATGTGTTATATTCACAAAACCCTGAACCCTATACCCGGCTAGGGCTCCAGGACTGGCTTTCTGCGCTTTAGTGTGCACAGGGTATGTAAGTGGGAGTATGTCGTGGATGGCTTGGGGATTTTAATGTTGGGAGGCCACCATATCATGCAAACAATATCATGCAAACAATAAGGTTTAGGATATGTCGTGCCAGTTTGAGGAGGTTTTGGGGGCATCAGATTTAGGGCAAGGCTCAACGAAACATGGGGTCCCTGGTCGTTGGTTGCAAGAAATTGGGTGTATTGAGGAAGCATATGAATATATGGCTCCAAAATTAGTACCCCATTTCTGTGCTCGCAAATCCTAGGTGCCGATTTTGATTTGTGGCATAAAAACCTGGTGTGTTGAAAGCCATTTTCTCTTGCCTTAGTAGCGATGCAGTTTAGGGCATAGGGGTTGGGGCCTAAACCATCAAGTCTATAACATGAACCCTAAATTCTACGTACGTTGAACTGTAAGTCCTGAACGACAATTCCTGAACCCGCTTTAGGAGTTCAGGATCACCGTTCGGAGCGCCTGAAGCCATGAGACTCACTCCCTTTCATTGAGATGTTAGGCTTTCGAGTTCAAGGTTGAGGCCAGGCATCGTGTAGACCACGTGACCAAAACGGACAATGGCAACTAGAACAAAATCCGACCACATACCCGCAATCCGTTGTTTGTGGGTGGGGGGGTTCACCTATTTGCGTCCCAATAAAAGTCAAAGCCCAATCCCTTTGTGGGTCCAAAAGACACTCCCACCCCACCCCTACGCATCAACCTTTCACGCTACAACATGATGGTACTTTTTTGCGGACATTTATTTTCAGATGGTGGGGGTTGTGTCTTGATCAGTTCCCAGTACACAAGCTGGAAATACTTGGGGATATTTCTGATGAACGGGCATTACACGGATAATCTAAAAAGAAAGCTCACCATCTTAATCAAACGCACGCGGTCAAGTGAAAGATGACCCCTTTAAAATGTACGAGCCAAGTTTTAATGGGGATTTTGAGGCCCGCTCTACTATAAGGTCTTAATGAGTGCAGGCTTGTACAGTTCACCTGAAAGCTTACAAACGAAATCCAGACACCCTGCCAAATCCAGGACCATGCACACGTTCTCCCACCCCCGGACCCTGAACCAACCGAACTGAATTCCAAGCAACCTAGCGTGTTCAAGGCATCCACGCAAAGGCGCTTGCGCTTGCGCCAGGCGCCAACAGCCTGCGATTTAGGTTTTGGTTCGGGGTTTAGGCTATTCAGGGAATGCGGGCGGGGGGTTGCAGTTCAGGGCGTCTAGGTCATATACATACGCTTAAGCCAAGATATGTTCTGCAACAACTAGCACCTTCAAATTCAACACCGAAGTCCGCTCCTCAACCTTAGCCCAAAATCCGTTGCATACTACGGACTCCATACCACAAGAGTAAATCCAAGCTATTCTAACCGAGTCCCCATCTCATCGTGCAAGAGTCACCACACGAGAAAGGCTTGATCATATGTCCTGCACCATACCTTATATTGGGGTCATATTGGGCTTATGTAGGGGCTATAATGAGGATAATGGAAAATAACATGTCAACTAGTATGATGTGGTACATGAAGTATGCACCTGTATAACCTTTCCCTGAGCCGACCTTCTTTAGCGCATCCTCCACGGCAAGGACCTCGCCTGAGCAGAACAGAGTTTAGGGTTTAGGGTTTAGGGCTTTAATTTGGGGATTTCAGGATTTGGGGTTTACGGATTCAGGGTTTAGGGATTTAGGGTTTAGGGTTTGGGTTTTAATTTAAGGATTTAGGTGTCAGGGTTGGGGTCTGGCTTTGGGTTCTGGGGTGTCAGGTACAGCCAGCTCATTAAGCTATACTACTGCTGGGTAATTTGTGGGGATCCTTAAAGAGGAACTAATTTCTACCAGCATTTCCACTGGTAGGATTGCGCTCGAAAACTGCATCCTGTCCAACTGGTGTTGCCCGACCCTTCATGACTGTAGACCCTAAACCCTAAACCCCCTTGTAGGCTGACGCGCGCCTCAGGCCGAACCTGAAAGAAAACCTTGGAATTGAACAATAAGCCCGAAAGCAGTGAACCCGCAACCCTCAACCCTCAACCTAAAGCTTGGAACCCTAAACCCCAACCCTAAACTCCTAAACCCTAAACCTTGGAATTTCCCTCATAAACTTACTAAACTCCATCCCTCTCTAAGTCCTACTCCCTAAATTCTTTCCCTAAAATTCCTAAGCCTTTCTCTCAAACCCTTGAATGCCTCAACCCTCATCCCTAAACCCCGATCCCTCTGCCTAATCTTGAACGCTAGCCCCCTCAACCCTGGCCTGAAACTCTAGTAGGGTTGAAGGTTTAAGGTTCAGGGTCTATGGTTTAAGGGTTGAATAAGACGTCCGAGTCCCCAATCCCCACTTTTCGGGGTTTAGGCTTTAGGCTTTACGTAGGGTTTAGCTAAACCCTCCTAATCCTTGAACCCTTAGCGATAAACCCTGATGCATAAACGTACTGAAACCCAAGACCCTCATGTAATTCCTGAAGCCTCCATAAAGCACTCTAAAAAAGTAGCGGAAGCTGGGAACCCCCTAGTCTTTTTGGATCCTAAACTTACTCAAGCCAGGAGGCCTGAGGTCTCATATACTTATACAAGGGGTTATATAGTAGGGGAGTATTATAGGGCTTCTGGCTTCTAAATGGGGATACTAGGAGTTTAGACTATGGCTCAAATGACCTCCATATGGGAGTTTTTCAAAACCCCCTCAGAGAATTGTGATTGGGGAGCCGCAAAATCCTTTTCATAATCCCCATACACACCTTGGGGCCCCTACCCAACTTGGAGAAACCTGAACCCTAAAACCCTAAAATCGAAAGCCTAAACCGTACATATCCCTAAAGCAGACCCCATATAACTCCTATTAACGCCCCACCCTGAACCCTGAACCCTAAAACTTTGCAGTAAATTCGTGTCCAGCCAGTCCAGCCGCGTTCGTCCACTTTCTCCTCTCCGGAAGCAGCGCGGAGAGCCTCTGCCTCTCATCATCAGGGGTTGAGGGGTTTAGGGCTTAGGGTTTAGGGTTTATGGGTTCACGGTGTTTTTAGTTTAGGGTTTTTTTTACGGGTTGAGGGTTTAGGGTTCAGGGTTCAGGGTCAAGTGTTTAGGGTTCAGGGTTTGGGGTGTAGGGTTTAAGGTTGAGACTCTGAGTTTCATCATCCAAGGTCACGAACCCTTTGGATTTATGTCCACGATAAGGATTATTACTAACTACAGGGGTATATAGGCATAGGGATATACAGGGATGATGGATGCAAGAAGAAACTTACATGAAATTCCCATTTAGGTCTTAGTTTTCGAGCTTAGGATTCAGGCTTTAGGTTCTGGCCTTGGGGCTCAGAGCGCAGGGTTTCCGATTTGGGGTTCAGGAATAAGGACTTGTCTTAGGGAGCATCCGAGAACGAGTTGGGCGATTAAACATCCAACATCATGAACATCACTTCGGCTAACTTTGGACATGACGGAGTTAAACAGACCGCTTCGTGAGTATCGGCTGGGCATACTTCGGACAGCAAAACCCCAACCAGCTAAGCATCATGGGCATCAGCTGGGCGTACTCTGGACACAAAACACCCAAATAGCCAACATCATGAGCATCAGCTGGGCACCTTTGGACACAAAACCACCAAAAAGCCAGCATCATGAGCATCAGCTGGGTGTACTTTGGACACAAAACACCCAAACAGCCAGCACCATGAGCATTTCGACAAACCCCCTAAACCGCAAGCATCATGAGCATCAGCTGAGCGAACTTTGGATCATGAGCATCAGCTGGGCGTACTTTGGACACAACACCACCAAACAGCCAGCATCATGAGCATCAGCTGGGTGCACTTTAGGCACACAACCCCCAGCATCATGAGAATCAACTGGGCGTACTGAACAAAAAAACACCCAAGCAGCCAGCATCATGAGCATCAGCTGGGCGTACTTTGCGCACAAAACCCACCAACAGCCAGCATCATGAGCATCAACTTGTCGTACTGAAAAAAAACACCCAAGCAGCCAGCATCATGAGCAACAGCTGGGCGTACTTTGGATACAAAACCACCCAACAGCCAGCATCATGACCATCATCTGGGCCTACTTTGGACACAAAACCCCCAAACAGCCAGCATCATGACCATCATCTGTGCATACTTTGGACACAACACCACCAAACAGCCAGCATCATGAGCATCAGCTGGGCGTACTTTGGACACAAAACACCCAAACAGCCAGTATCATCAGCATCAGCTGGGCGTACTTTGGACACAAAACCACCAAACAGCCAGCATCATGACCATCAGCTGGGCTTTCTTTGGACACAACGCCACCAAACAGCCAGCATCATGAGCATCAGCTGGGCTTTCTTTGGACACAAAACCCCCAAGCAGCCAGCATCATGAGCATCAGCTGGGCGTACTTTGGACAAAAAAAACCCAACAAAGCCAGCATCATGAGCATCAGCTGGGCGTACTTTGGACACAAAACACCCAAACAGCCAGCATCATGAGCTTCAGCTGGACGTACTTTGGACACAAAACCTCCAAACAGCCAGCATCATGCGCATCAGCTGGGTGCACTCAGGGCACACAACCTTAAATAGCCAGCATCATCAGCATCAGCTGGGCGTACTTTGGACACAAAACCACCAAACAGCCAGCATCATGAGCAACAGC
>CAJNIZ010044848.1:24903-59262 GCA_905231905.1 Symbiodinium pilosum
AGCATCAGCTGGGCGTACTTTGGACACAAAACCACCATACAGCCAGCATCATGAGCAACAGCTGGGCGTACTTTGGATACAAAACCACCCAACAGCCAGCATCATGACCATCATCTGGGCCTACTTTGGACACAAAACCAACAAACAGCCAGCATCATGACCGTCAGCTGGGCGTACTTTGGACACAACACCACCAAACAGCCAGCATCATGAGCATCAGCTGGGTGTACTTTGGACACAAAACCACCAAACAGCCAGCATCATGAGCTTCAGCTGGGCGTACTTTGGACACAAAACACCCAAACAGCCAGCATCATCAGCATCAGCTGGGCGTACTTTGGACTCAGAACCACCAAACAGCCAGCATCATGACCATCAGCTGGGCTTTCTTTGGACACAACGCCATCAAACAGCCAGCATCATAAGCATCAGCTGGGCTTTCTTTGGACACAAAACCCCCAACAAAGCCAGCATCATGAGCATCAGCTGCGCGTACTTTGGACACAAAACCCCCAAACAGCCAGCATCATGAGCATCAGCTGGGCTTTCTTTGGACACAAAACCCCCAAGCAGCCAGTATCATGAGCATCAGCTGGGCGTACTTTGGACAAAAAAAAACCCCAACAAAGCCAGCATCATCAGCATCAGCTGGGCGTACTTTGGACACAAAACCCCCAAACAGCCAGCATCATGAGCTTCAGCTGGACGTACTTTGGACACAAAACCTCCAAACAGCCAGCATCATGCGCATCAGCTTGGTGCACTCAGGGCACACAACCTCAAATAGCCAGCATCATGAGCATCAGCTGGGCGTACTTTGGACACAAAACCCCCAAACAGCCAGCATCATGAGCATCAGCTGGGCGTACTTTGGACACAAAACACCCAAACAGCCAGCATCATGAGCATCAGCTGGGCGTACTTTCGACACAACACCACCAAACATCCACCATCATGAGCATCAGCTGGGCGTACTTTGGACACAAAACACCCAAACAGCCAGCATCATGAGCATCAGCTGGGCGTACTTTCGACACAACACCACCAAACAGCCAGCATCATGAGCAACAGCTGGGCGTACTTTGGATACAAAACCACCCAACAGCCAGCATCATGAGCATCAGCTGCGTACTTTGGACACAACACCAACAAACAGCCAGCATCATGAGCGTCAGCTGGGCGTACTTTGGACACAACACCACCAAACAGCCAGCATCATGAGCATCAGCTGGGTGTACTTTGGACACAAAACCACCAAACAGCCAGCATCATGAGCAGCAGCTGGGCGTACTTTGGACACAAAACACCCAAACAGCCAGCATCATCAGCATCAGCTGGGTGTACTTTGGACACAAAACCCCCACCCAGACAGCATCATGACCGTCAGCTGTGTATGTACTTTGGACACAAAACCTCCAAACAGCCAGCATCATGCGCATCAGCTGGGTGCACTCAGGGCACAAACCCCCCAAACAGCCAGCATCATGAGCATCAGCTGGGCGTACTGAAAAAAAACACCCAAGCAGCCAGCATCATGAGCAACAGCTGGGCGTACTTTGGATACAAAACCAACAAACAGCCAGCATCATGACCATCATCTGGGCCTACTTTGGACACAAAACCCCCAAACAGCCAGCATCATGAGCATCAGCTGGGCGTACTTTGGACTCAAAACCCCCAAACAGCCAGCATGAACATCAGCACCAACAGGTCCCGAGAGACCTGACCCAGAAACCGCGAGGGTTTTGCACTAGGGCTTAGAGTGTTTAGGGAATGGACTTTGGGGTTAAGAACTTAGGGCGTGGGGAACTGCAAGCCATGAACATGCTAGCCCTGTAAGGTCTACTCTCCAAGTTATGAACCTGTTCTGGGTGCCAGCTTTAATACGACACCAACACTTGAGGGGGTACAAAGCTGGGACCCTACTCTTGGAAACTACCCCAGACCCGGGATTAATCCTAAATAGGGATTATAATAAGGATCCTGAGATTAAGGACCTTAAAAGGAGGGGGTTTATTAATCAGCGGTCTACATTACCCTTACCTTGAAGAGCCAGATCTGAGTCCTTATAAAACTTCCTATCGTCGGATTGGACCTCTACAAATGACGGCAAGTTTAGAGCAAGAAGTGTACGAACCGCTACTGAGCTAGCCCCAAGAAACTCATCCAAAGAAAACGGATCATCCCTAGCGGCAAGCTACGGAACAAACACTTCATTATGAGTAACACTTTATCACGAGTAGTCAGCCCCATGTCAATTCAACAACCCATACCTAGAGCCCTATAGAGAAACCCCAAAGAGGTTACAAGAGTCTACCAAATGCATGTCAGCATAATCGAGGGACTAATCCTGCCTTCGCAATGCAAAATCCTTGAAATTGAGACACGAGAAACTCCTGTTGGGAGAATCGTTCGTAGAAACCCTGTGCCCTAACCCTGAAACCTATACCCTGAACCGTGTGTGTCCAGCACCCTGTAAGTTTCGTTGTCCACTGGTCCAAGCTTGGGCGGCCTTGAAATCTAAACCCTTACGCCCACGCCCTACATCCCTGCATAATAAGCACTTAGCCCCTATGACAACCCTCAAGCAACTCACATGGCCCGACATGCTTCCCAAATCCTAAACACTAACCCCAAAACCATAAACCCCAAAACTCTGAACCCCCAACCCTAAAACCCCAAACCCTAAACTCTAAACCCCAAACTCTAAAACCCCCAACCCCAAACCCTAAGTCCCTAAACCCTGAACGGCCTTGGACTCAAGTCTGGTAACTTCCTCCGTCGCGGCCTTCGCCTGACAGCCAGGGGCTGCGCAGGTTTTCTAAGAACCAAAAGGGTTTAGGGTTTAAGGTTTGGAGATTAGGGTTTCGGGTTTAAAGTTTAGAGAATAGGGTTTAGGGTTTAGGGTGTAGGCTTTGGAGATTGGGGTTCAGGGTTTCGGTCCCTGTGTAACGAGTTACCCTAAACCCTATTTAGCAGCGGATGAGCTGATTCAGGATTCAGAGTTCAGGTCTTAGGGTTTGCGCCTTAGGGTTTAGGTCAGGATTTAGGGTTTAGGGATTCAAGTTGAGGATGCCCTCCCTAATCTAACATGGAACCTGGAAACGGGCCCTCTCTACACACTATTGCCGTGTTGCGCTAGCCTAGGCCTATGTGGGCTCCATGCAAGTTAGGGTAGCATCTGAAGGTTTCAGTTTTTGTGCCTAGGAGGTGTTATGGGCGGAAATCACAGGTGGGTTTAGGGCTTAGGGTGTCCTTGGCTCATCACAGGTGAAGGCTTCCGAGGCGGGCTTGCTTGTCCGTGGTCGCTCTAACATCCAAGCTAAAAGTATCAACGCAGGCTAGTGAGGGCATCTTTGCCCTTTTACTTACTGATCCTGCGAGGGAGAAGTATGGAGCAATGGACCGCAATAATCATCCTTCTATACCCTACACCCTAAGCCCTACACCCTAAACCCGAAACCAAATAATCATTCCCCTATTCCATTCATTGGTTGCCTGCTGGCCTTTGGCAATTTTAAAGAGCCAGAAGACCTGACAACCTTCACTAACATGAGCCAGTGCCTAGACTCCTCTGATCCTCCCCTATATAATCCTGTAATAGAGGGTTTAGGGTTTAGGGTCTAAACTCCTAGTATCCCCCTTAGTAGCCCCTAGTCCCTGATAGAATCCTCTACATAACCCCCCTTTAAGGAGTTTAGACTACAGCTCACATGGCGTGGAAAAGTGGATCTTGTCGAGGAGTAGGGCACCAGCTGATGCGATGGTGATCCGCCTACACCTAAATACCCTACACCCTGCAGGGCTTCAAAACAAGGCGAAAAGGTCCAATACTGTTGATGGATGAAATCTTGCACCACCTAGGGGCCTCAAACTACTGTATTTTCTAGGACTCTAGGAACTTAAGGTGTGCAAGAACATGCAAGATTTCTTCCATCAACAGTATGGACCATCAAGGAGCCCCTCCTGTAACCCCAAGTACCTACATTTGTATGGTCGATTCTTACTAACGCACGGATAAGTACTGCTATATTGCAGGCCATGGTGTTACAGGCAAGGCCTGACTGCAACCTGCCCCCAAGATGTCTACACCCCAGGTGGGTGAAGGCCCATGGGAATGTAGATCTATGATCGCTTTTCGGGTCCCTACGGTGGATACTAAAAATCCTGCCTAAATCTGAATAATTCATGCATTGTGAGTGAAAGTATCCTGGGTATAAAGCCTTAACCGCCCACATCCTGAGCCCCTGCAAACCCTAAATCCTAAACCCTAAATCCTAAACCCTAAACCCTAAACCCTAAACCCTAAACCCTAAATCCTAAACCCTAAACCCTAAATCCTAAATCCTAAGCTCCTCATCTTCGGCCCCTCGCCTCGCGCGCCGCAGCATGTTTCCCCTCAAGCTGCGATAGCGACTTGCGGACCTCGTCCTGGGGAGCTTTGCGAAAGGAATTTAGGGTTCAGGGTTTGAGGTATTCAGAGTTAAATGTTTAGGGTTTCAGGAATTTAGGGTTTAGGGTTTAGGAGTTTAGGGTTTAGAGTTGGGGGAACTCATATATCGAGGCTGTACATGTTATAGCGCTTTATGGGAAATTACGAGGAAATACGTCCTAATGGGAGGTTCTTGGAGAATCTCTGGGCTTGGTAAGTCTATTTAATAAGAGGGGTTACTGGGCCAAGGGCTTTCAGGGGTTTAGGGTTTAGGGTGGATGGTTGATGGTTTAGGGTTATGGGGATTACAATAGAAGTTATTCGGGATAGGATTTAGAGTTTAGGGTTTAAACTTTAGGGTTTGGGATTGAGGTTGGTGTTTAGCTTTTAGTGCTTAGAGTTCAGGACTTAGTGTTGCACATCTGGATTGCGGAATGTACGTCCTATCACATGAGGGATGTTTGCTTCATTTAGACTTACAATTACCCAAGTAAAGGGCATTGGGATAATTACCTGACTAAGAGGCATTTGGGCAGCTAGAAGAACAGGTTCCTGCTTCCGTCCCTTTTCGCGCGGTCGTGCTCCTACATCCCAAGAAAGCGGGGTTGCGTGTAAGATACGTAAACCAAGATGGCTTAATCAGTACATCTTGCCGCTCATTATATGAGCACACTCTTTAGTAGAATGTCAGCTCCTTAACAAAAAAGCTCCAAAAGCTGAAACCCCCAGCCTTAGATCCCAAATAGCAGGTTAACTTGCTTCGGCTTAAGAGTGGAGCGGGGGAGTGGATTCCTATCATGTCCGCTCTGTCATCCCGTTACCCTAAACCCTAAACCCTGTTTAGGTGTTCCCTAGCAGGCTGCGAAGGGCTCTTTCTAAAGGGATGGCTCAAAACATTTCCAGGAGGCAAAGGACCAAAAGACTAGAGTTTGGGTAACGCCCCCACCCTGTAACAGTTGATACTAGGGGTCATGTAAGGGCTGTACAAAACTAAATCATGAACCTCATCCAACTGTTACAGAGTTGGGGCAATACCCAGACTAGAGCAAAATGCGGGGGCAGTGAAGAAGTCATTGTGCTTGGGGTTTGGGGCTTAGAGTTTAGGGCCTAGGGTTAGGGCTTTTCATTTAGGCTTTTGATCTAGATTGGTACGTGTTGCAATGTAACAGGTCTATAAACTTTAGCAACATGTCGCGATTCGTTTGCACTATGACATCCCATTCCTGTTCACTTGAGCCGCTGCCGCTCCTGGTGATGTTACATCTATTTTGGGTACTGCCCCACTCAGTAACAGTTGGACAATAACCACGATTAGTACATATTGTATATATATATATACATATACATATACATATATATATATCTCTCTCTCTCTCCCTCTCTCTCTCTCTCTCACTCTCTCTCGTCCTTGATATTACATTACCCCTCTCATAGACAGTTACTGGGTGGGGTTAGTACCCAACATCTACCCTGGCCTTATGACAACCACTATTGCGGTTATGACTCGTCTGCGCTCGTTGTTTCCCCCGCCATTTGAACCCGACACTTTAGCCACAAACTAAGCCCCAAAACCCTAAAGCCTAGCCATAAACCCCTAAACTCTGAAACCCCGAAACCCCCAAACTCGGAAACCCTAGACCCCCAACCCCTTTCATACATCCTGCGCAGCTCTCAGATCTATATATCAGCCTTGTTACACCTAAATAACCAACCCTAAACCCTGAGCCCTATAACTTAGCCCACATTACCCTAGGAAGAAAAAAGGATCCTTTTTACATGAATATAAGGAATCCCATACCCAAAAAAGTATAAAGGATCCCTAACATTGATACAGATAACCCCTTAAAAAGGTTCCGATGAACCCTGCGAGTGATGCTTCTGAGGTGCCACCTGTCCTTGGATGGCCTTCCTTTGACCCGAGGCCTTCGGAGCTGCATTGAAACCCTAAACCCTAAACCCTAAACCCTAGATTTTGGGGTTAGGGGTTTAGGGTTTAGGGTTTAGGGTTTAGGGTTCAGGGAGGGATATCTACTCCTGGGGAAATATTTGGAGATTATAATGGTACATATACTGAGGATGTCTAGGTGCTATGTAGAAGTAAGGCGGGGGATACAAAAGCACATGTAGCAATATGTAGGAATACTTGAAGGCATATATGGGGTTTAGGGATGCGAGATTTTGGGATTCAGGGTTCAGCATTTTGGCATGTAGGGATTGGGCAGGATTTAGGGATGCAGCCAGGGTTGAAACGTTTACGAGACTCCTCAAACAGAAAGCCCAATGTCTAGACATTTATGGCCCGGGGCTCCAGGTTCAGGTTTACACCCTTCAAATGCCGAACGCGCAGCTTTGGAATTCGCACCTTCTACTGCCATTCAAAAAGATCATACAGGAAGCAGATCATGCAAAGCACGATGCACGCTTTCACATTTCAATCTGCTCGAATGGCCATACCTGCATCGTGTCAACTACTCCCTGCAATTGTCCCTGAACCCTAAGCCCTGAACCTCAGCCCTAAACGCTGAACCAAAAACCCTTACATAGCCTTTGCATGGAATGCCAAGAACGCGGGTATGTTTAGTGATGCCAGGGACAGTTAAAGATTACACAGGGGTTTTGGGAGCCGTCATAAGATTTAATTTAGGGTCTAGGAGATTGGATAACAGTGTGGGACTCCACATATTAAGCCTACGTATCTAGCCACTTCCCCAGATGAATAAATGCGGCAGTTTCCCAAAAAGGGGGACCCCAATATAGACCCCAATGTAGTATAATCCTTGTTACGGGGACCCTCAAAAATGGTGCCCCTAACTTTTAACAAAAAACCTAACCCTATATAACCCCTAGAAGGACACCCATAATTTAGGGACACCCCGTATTCACTAACAATCCTGCAGGCATAACAAACTGAAACAAAAATAATTTGCCCGCCTTGTAAAGGGGCCGCAGGCCGCACGGTTAAGGGTTTAAACTTACTGCTCCCATAGGTTCGCCCCTTTATTCAAGTTATCTGGGGATAATCAAGCGTAAGTAAGGTTCATTACGGGGGATCCGAGGGGGTAGTATCGGGAAGGGTAGTAGGGGAACTCATGGTCTCATTGTTGGGGGAGCGGGGATCGGGTTCAGGGCCGTGTGCCTGCACAAGTACTGCATCATCTAGATACATTCCCAGATCCCAAACTTCAAAGACTTAGCCTGGACACTAACCTTGTGACTCTCGCCTCGAGACCCTAATCCTTTAACTCCAAGCCCCAACCCTAAAGACTAAAGGCTAAACTCTCGAGAATTCTGAACCGCAAACTCGGACCCCCCTGAACTCTCAAACCCCCAAAACACTAAACCCCAAACCCTAAACCCCCAAACCATAAACTTGAGACCTACCCTGAGGCCTCCTCAACAGCTGAAGCCAACTCGTCATCGCCGCCAGCGGTGGGCACCGTCTGCGCGGCGAGGTACACCTTTATTCAGGGGGGTTTAGGGTTTACGGCTTCGGGTTCGACCTGCAGAGTCTATGCTTCAGGCTTTGTGTTTTGGGGCTCCCTAAACCCTAAAACCTAAACCTAAAAAACACCTAAACCCTAAAAAGCCCTAAGCCCTAACAACCCCTAAATCCGAAACCCCAAATCCTAAACCCTAAACCTGGGGCTGTGCCTTCCGAAGGTTTCAATAGTTTCGGGGACCCTGCAGTTGCTGGGATGGTGGTGCGCAGGATTTGGGGTTTAGGGTTTCGGGTTCAGGGGTGCCCAGAAAGCCCAATCTCCCTAAATTAGGGAACATACCCGAGGTTTAGGGTAGTTTAGGGTTTAGGGCCTACATGATTCTGGTATCCCGAATATGACTTAAGGTACATTCCTGACTTGAGGCTTATTGGGCGGAGTTGCAGGGTTTGGTGTCTGAAGTTTGCAGAGAGGCCATTGTCAATAAAGTGCCAGTTCTGAAGACCGGTTTTGACCTCGTCAATGCTTAACTTTTGTCCGAAAATCTTAGCAAGGAACCCTTTTAGAACCCCTAAGCCCTAAGTCTTAAACCCTAAACCACGTGGCTTGCAGCTGAGCAGGGTTCAGGGTTTAGGGTTCAAGGGCCGGCTGTAGGGACCCGTACTTCCCCGTATGAGGGACAATCCTACGCCCTGCGAGGCATTACCCAATCAACTGCTTGCCCTTGGCTATGTTTGCAAACGTAACCTGAGCAAAACAAAACTAGAGGGCAAGGACTAGCTCTTAGCTCCAATAAACCCTAAGCCCTAGGCCATAAGTTCTTATAGATCTCTGCCGTAAACCTGTGTGTGTTTGCATTGGTTTTGGGTGCAAGGCTTAGGGGTTTAGGGTTGAGGGTGGGCGCTTGGGGAGTCTTCATGGACCTTGACCTTCATCCCTAAACCCTAAACCCTGAACCCTAAATCCTAAACGCTAAACTCGGGTTTAGGGTTTAGGGTTTAGGGTCTAGGGGGCCCTAAACCCTATGACTTTTGATGAAGAACCTGAAGCCTTGGAAGTGAAGAGGGAGGCTGAATTTGACAGGGGTTTTGAAGGCTTCTAAGTGCTCCTCTCAGGGGCTTGGAGCTGCCCAATGACTCAATACCCAGAAAGGTACCCGTGATTTTGGGAAACCCACCATATCGGCAATAACCCTGAAGGCTACACTAGACGGTGGCAATGGCCTTGATCTTTCCATACTCCTTGAGGACCAGTTTTCCAGCGGCACAGAGAGTGTCCATAATGGTCTCGCATGGCTTTGGGGCTTAAAGATCCAGGGCTTTGGCGTCAACTGAGGGTTCAATGTTTTGCGGCGCTGTTCAGGAAGCATCGGGGTGTAAGATCTTGGGGTTTGCACGTCTTTGGGCTCTTTACTCCGGCATGAAGGTTGGGTTGGGGGTCTGGGGATTCGGGGTGGGCTCATGCCAGCTCACAAACACAAAGCAGACGTCGGGGTCCAAGTGAGAGAATTTGCTGTTTAGAAAATGTGGGTCCTAAACCCTAAACCGCGAACTCTTGGGAGCCCTCATGGCAAGGGTTCTATCCAGATAATAAGCTTTGGGCGTACATAAGGGGTTTAGGGTTTAGGGAGACCACACAATTTCTTTGGAATACCTATGCACGTACAAGAACCCTAAATTTTCAAGCCCTCCCAAAAGCTCTCCACAGGGAACTGTACTTTGCCCCTTAAGACTGCTACAGCATACTTCTGGACACTGTACCAAGCCCTATGATTACGTTTTAGGGTTCAAGGTTTAGGGTGACTCTGCTACCCAACCTGACAGCATCCACAAAGGTTCAGTAGAGTTTAGGGAAGCAAATCCTAATCAATAAGACCACATGTCCATGACAAAGCTGCCGAATGCTTGGAGTTCTCTACGAAGCCCTCATACATCCCCGCCACCCTGCAAAACCCGCAAGGTGTCCCAGGTCGATGGCTTCAGGTGCAATATTCTCCCTTATTGCTATAACCTGACACATAGACTTTGTCAGCCATAAATATGTTCGAAGCCGTAGAAACAGGACGGACCGCGTGAAACCGGAAAGATGTTTTTAAAAAAACTGAAACCTAAAAGCACCACAAAAAATACAAACTATGACCCATACAAACCCGAAAACCTAAGTGGGACGTCCTTAAATCTTCACTCGATCCCCTACTCAAGAAGCCATTGTACTCACCATGTACGGGTGTACTAGAACTCTCCCCATCCCAAACCCTCTGCCTCAACATGGCAGGTTTCCACTGCACTTTAAGAAACTCCTAAAGCGCAGAACCCATGCATTTTCTCCATGGATTCCATATGGAAAATTCCCAAAAATCAGCACCACAGAATCCGAACGGGGACCCCCATGATTCTTGTAGGGGCCTTGAGTACCCCATCCATATAGAGAAACCCCCGGACTCTAGGGTTTGGGGTTTAGGGCTAAAGCTCTGAGCCCATAACCCTAGAGCCTAAATCCTGAAATCCAAACCTTAAATCTTCACGCCGAAATCCTAGAAATTCAGCCGTAAACGCTACATCTCGCTTTATGTATCCCGCATTTTCTTTTATATCCCCGTATCTCCCAAATCATTTACATCCATGCACATCCCCATATTTCCCTACATATCCGCATATCTGTCTGTCACCCCCTTCAAGCATGCCAAAAGCGTTAAGGCCTAAACCCCTGTAATAGCTTCCGTTTTCCTTCCCATTCCTTCCCACAGCTATGATCATCATTTCACACACCTCCGTGGATCAGGGAGCCCACCACTCTTTTAAGATGTCATATACCTTTACTAATATTAAGGATCCTTATCATGTAGGGTATATTCCTTGAGTTTAGGGTCCCATCAAACCTTGAGGGCCTTGAACACCTAATATAGGGTCTGGGGCTTAACTCTTACTGCGCGTGTACCGTTAACGCATGAACTCCAACCTTAGTCAGATCATGTTAGAACCATCCTAGTATCATTTGGGGTAGATATTATTATCCTGAAGCCCTACTACCTGGCCTAAACCCTTAACACAGTGAGTGGTTCATAGTTCAAGTCCTACTATTGAGGACCCTAATATTGTTTAGGGCTTATTCTTTCATTCCAAGGACCTTGGTTCCAACCCTTCACCCTAGACCCTAAACCCCTAGTTCTATCGGTAGCCTCCTAAACCCTAAAGTCTCCTGAAATCCTAAACCTTAAAACTTAAACCCCTAAACCCTAAGCCCCTGTCGGTCACCACCGGACCCTTCCGAAGGCGGCTGCCCGCCGGCCCCGTTGTCACCTTTGTGGCAGCGATCGGCCTTGTGAAGCCGGACCGCCACGACTCCAACAAGAGCTGCCCCTCCTCCAACCGGTGACTTGACGTGAAGTCGCTTCCAAGTGGACGCGATGGAGCTGGTGGCGCCGTCACCTCAATGTTCCAACGCTGCCCGAGGTCGTTTGCAGGGATGGCGAGGGACCCAGCAGCACAAGGCGACGTTTCTGAGCTGGGCTGTCCGAACACGAACAGGCTGCCTAGACCCTAAACCCCCACACCCTAAACTTCTAAACCCTGCCTAAACCCTAAACCCTACGTACACCCCAAACTGAGGTGTATTTGGACCCTTCTGGCAGGCCCGCCTGCACGGTAGCCTTCGGCACTGCGCCATGCAGGTTGTCGAAGACATTCCTTGGGCTTTTCGGGTTTACGGTTTAGGGTTTATGGGTAGGATTTGAGATTCAGGGTTTCTCATGAGGATTGCAAAACATGTCTGCTACGTTTTGTAACACCTTTCCTTTCTTGGCTAGGAAATCTTACAGAGATTGTGAGTGATCATCGACAAATCTTCCTGAAACCCTATACCACACCACCCCCGCAACCCTTGACTTCCCTCCATCTCCAAGATTAAGCCTAAATACTCCCCAGATAATCGTAGACGACGCTAAGCCCTAAACCGCGCTCTAAGATGTCACAGGGCACTAGGCGAGTCCTTTCACAATGAAAGTCATAGTGTGATGACTATAGCGTGCCTCAAAAGAAGCCCATTACACCATAGATGAAAGCCAGCAGGCGTCTCCTGAGGCTATATTATGCTGTTTTAACGGTTAGGGCTTAAGGTTTAGGATTCCATGTGTGGGTTTCAAACTTCCTCGTTTCAAAGGAAGGGACATTTGCGTAGAGACCCAAACATGGCGACCTGCACAAGACCCCTTAGGAAAAGCTAAAAGCCAATTCCAGAACCTCACGGACAACTGAAACGACATACTTCTCACCATGCACCCCGCAAAGGGGCGCATGTGTTTGAGAAACGCTCAGATGCCGAAAACCCTATGCCCAGTGCTGACAGAACAGGCAAATTACACCATCTTGATCAAGAATGTCTTTAAGGGGGGCTGCCCGAAGCCCCACAGCCTAAACCATTAGACGATGCCAAGACTCTGCGAATTGTACGGTCGATTCTGCTGCCTCTGTAGGGCTATGGTTCCCAGAACCCCAAGGAAACCCCCAGCCCTTAACCCCTAACGCATCTTAGGAAGCCTAGTATCATTTGGGGCTTTGCTTTTTTTTTGAGGTCATTGGGCCTCTGGGTAGCCTTTGGTCGCGTTTGGGATCTGGGGTAGGTTTCAAAGTTGGGGTATAGACAAAGCCAAGCATCCGAACGACTAAACTTGCATCATCCTCAGTGAAACGTATCATCAGAAGCCTCATACTTCGAATGTGTCAAGGGGATCCGCTTTCCAAAAACTTACTACTCCGTGAAAACCTTTCGCAAACGAAAGTCGTATTTACAGCACGCCTCGTCATGTCGGCTTCAGGGAAGGTTACTCGTGATTCGACCCCATGGAATTGAAGGCTTACTTGCTGGAGCTTAGTAGAGAATGAAGGAATGCATGACATATAGGCTATATAAGGATTACCCTCCCTTATTCCCTACCAGTAAGCTTCGGGTTTAGAGCTGTGGGCTTACTAAGAGAGAGGACGAACACTGGCTTTAAGCTTGAAATCTTCAAGGTTATGTCCGCGAAAGGTCCCACACAATCCCATTGGCAATTCCGTTGGCAAACCCCCGTGCCTACTAAGTGAAGGGCTAAGAAGAGCAGAAATCTCAACATCATTTCAGAACCTGGCATGCCAATATGGAGCTGCTTTCCACGTAAACCGCGGTCGGAGGGGGTCGTCACATTTTGACATGATATGCCCCTTTATTCCATAGCTGCAAAACAGTGGTAGCCTAAACCCTAAACCACATACCCAGCCTGAGCTCGAAACTCGTGAAGGACGGAAATCATGGCCGTCCCAACTAGTGCACGGACATACTTTTGAGGTTCATGGGTAATTAGGGTAGCCCTAACTGAGCGAGTAAGATGACTTCTAACTGTAGTCCACGTACTTGATACCCCTACGTGATCCTAACCCGAGAATCTACCTCTGACTACCAACTTAGAGTTTAGCCGAAACCCTAAACCTCGTAATCCCCAAGACCGCCTCATATACTCCAGCACTTTCGCCTCCATCTCATCCTACACGGTTCAGAGTTTAGCCGAAACCCTAAACCTCGTAATCCCCAAGACCGCCTCATATACTCCAGCACTTTCGCCTCCATCTCATCCTACACGGTTCAGAATTTGGGGATCTCCCAAAAGTAGGGGTACCTCTCTAGGGCTTATGGGGGCATATAGCCTTAAGGAGGTTTATCTGGGTATATGGGGATATATAGGGTTTATATAGGGATATAGACTTAGAGCATCTTGGGTTTTGGGTTTCCCGAAATTAGTGGTACCTTACGAGGGGTCCCTGTAAGAAGGATTGTAGTGTGTGGGTTCTATGTTGGCATACCCCCGCTGTTTCAAACCACTATGGTTCTGAAGATCCACCTGGGCTTCTATGCTGCCTCTTGGTCTTTGAGGGGGGGATGCTGCCGAAAAAGAATGTCATCCAAAAGAATGGTTATAAAAGGTTGGAGGCCATGAGATACTATCTGGTCATAACATGAGTCTTACCTTACCTAGTCACCTAGTCTTGATCCTTTATGGTGGGTTATCAAACATATGGCCCACTGTTGAAGGCCTGTACGATGCAGCCCCCAATATGTATGGGACCCAAAAATGAGACCAGAATTTTGACAACCTACTTGCAAAAACGACATGTTCAAGAATTGGCCTATACTTTCAGAACGGGCGAACCCAACAGAAAACTGTCCAAAGCACGACCAGTTCTGGGTGGGGTTGAAGGTTTGGGGCTTAAGGTTCTGGTTGTAGACCAGCAGTGTAGTACGGACATCATTCCAACAGGGTTGCGGGAGATTTTCAACTATAAGTATGCAGGGAGTTTAGGGTTTTAGGTTTAGGATTTAGGCCTTAGCGATAAAAGAGTAACATCGTTTGTTATTCCCGCTTCTACATTCCTCGAAGATAATTGCGGCGTGCAGCGTTTAAACATGCAGCATTTCACTAGGAGTATAAACGAAGGGCTAGAAAGCAGCTTGAAACTAAACAGGCTTTCTTCATGTTTCTTCAGGAAGTGTTCGCAAGGAGTTGTGCAAGCAACCCTGCAGCGAAGACAAAAAAAGCTTAACAGGCGACTTTGAATCCTGAATGCTCTAAAGTCAGATTGCACTCTTCACATCCGCAAGCCCTGAACCAAAACCCATAACCAAAACACCACACCAAACTATCAAGTATGGATCGCAAGCCACAAAAGCCAAACCACAAACCTGTAACATCGAACTCTCCACGCTGCACCCTCACCCTTAACTCTAAACCCCCACCCCTAAATACTAAACCCTAAACCCTAAACTCTGAACCCCCACGATCCTAAAGCCCCAGTGTGTGTCCTTTGTGAGTTTCTTCTCCTTCGCTTCGGCCTGCCAGCTGCCGAATGAACGCGTAACCAGTTTCGAGGGATCCCAAGGGGTTTTGGGTTTACGGTTTGGTTATATAGGGTTTAGGGTTTGGTTATATAGGGTTTATACTGGGGATATACTATATAATGGAAAATAAAATGGAAACTACTTTATTATAGGACTCTGAACCCACCCCTAGACCCCGAGCTCAACAGCCGAATGCGACGAACTGATCCTGCTCGCCCCCTTAACTACTAAATCTAGAGAAGCATATACTGACTACCGGAACTCTAAGCAAGAAACCCTCTGCCCGAGCCTAACATACTAGACTCTAACGCCCCTACACCCCTAACACCCCCTTTCAAGGCGCTTCCACGAGTAGGGTACAGTCCTTAACCTTAAACCCCTAAATCCTAAACCCGGAAACCATAGACCGAAATCCTGAACCCTAAACCCTAAAGTCCTAAACCTTAAACCGTAAACCCTTTAACCCCTAAACCCTTCAACCCCTAAACCCTAAACCCTAAATGGCCCGCAGCAAGCCTTGGGAGCAGCCGCTTTCTTGGCTCCAGGGGCCGAAGGCGCTAGCCGAGGCCTCAGCCAAGTCTTAGATGGTTTAGGGTTCAGGGCTTTAGGGTTTAGGGATTTAGGGTTTAGGGTTTAGGGATGTAGGAATTTAGGGTTTAGGGAGTTAGGGTTCAGGGCTCAGGGTTTAGGATTTTTAGGCTTGCCATGCGCTCCCAACGGTATTTCTGTACAATGGAAAACAATGCGGCGTGCGCGTAGGCGCAGTCATCAGATACTCGCCAAATTTTTGGTCGTTGTGCAGTCTCTGCTTAATTCCTGAGAAATCCCTACGCGCATCTGTGATGGCGTAGTGGTCTAGGTATTGGTGGTAAGCCCTTAAAGCATCTTGTGAAACAAGGTCATACCAGTATCTTGCGGGGTGACCCCTTGATGTGGATTTGGTATATTTAATCCTATCTTTGTATCCTGGAGAGAAAACAACATGGTGAAGGGGCTCGGTACCTTGAGGAGGTTGGCCTGGGACCGCGTGGCGTGCGTGAACGATCCGGTGATGTACGCGATTCTTTGTCGCTGCTTGTTTGAAAGCCCAAAGGCAGGCAATCCCAGCACCAGTGTAAGCAGATACGCGCAGCCCAATGTTGGTGGGAGAGTGATGTAGAGGGCGCGTTCCGCGGCCGTGAGATGGACTTCTCCGGCCTGCGCATTTCCATCGTCTCCCACAAGAGGCGCGGTTCCCGCCCTCGTGGCCGTCACCACTTGGTTGAACTGGCTCGTCGCATCATCCCACCAGTAGTCCGGATAAGGGACTGTTGCCATCAATGGTGCCACTCCAGCCAATCGGGGTTTAGGATTTAGGGTGTAGGGTTTAGCGTTAATGGTTTAGGGTTGAGGGCTTAGGATTTCTCAAGAGTATCCCAAGAGTAGGGGAACCTTTAAAGGGGTTTATGGGAATATGAGCCTAGTATCCCGCTTCATCACCCCTTTAGTACTTCCCTATATAATCCCCCATACAACCCCCCTTTAAGGCGTTTAGACTATAGCTCATATAGGGTTTAGGGTTTCCCAAAAAAACAGTGCTTAGGGCTTCCCAAATTAGGGAAAGCCTCTTTGGGGGGGATTAGAGTATGTTGGGTCCCATATTGGGGTTCCCCCATTTAATCTATGAAACCCACAGCCTGAAGAATTACACGACTAAGGGGGTAAAAGGGGATGTATAGGGTGTAGGGTGTCAGGGAATGGAGAGGTTCTGTAGGGATTATTTCGGAGATCATCCTCAATAAGGTTTAGGAATTAGGGAGTAGGGTTTAGACTGCTGGGAGATTGTCACCCTAAACCCTAAACCCTAAAAGGAAAATGAAGGAGACATGCAGAAGCTTGAGCACCCAGCAAAATGATCGCTCAAGCATTATGAAAATCATTGACCCTGAAGCCTTTTCTATCCTAAGCCGCATAAAATCCCCAACACCCTGAGATTCCGCAACTTTTATGATACTGCCAACCTGGAAGTACTTACTTGATGCTTCTTCGAACTTCAGCACGCAAGGCTCAGCCTAAGGATCCATGCTTTAAACCTTGGTATTCTGGCTGTGGGCTTTATTAGGGCATCAGGTGCAAAAGATTGAAAGGTTTGGAGTTTTGGGGAGGGAGGCGTGAGCATAGGATCCAGGGTTTAGCGGCCTAGCTAAGGGTTCAGAGTTTCTGCTAAAGGCCCTAGGCACAACCTTCAAGAGTCCCTGGCTCCATCACGCATGCACCACCTTCAACACACTGCTAACCTATCTGAACCCCTGAGTAGGCATGACCATCATTTTCCAATCATACTTTCTAGACCGATTAGACCTCCGTAATTTGAGTGTCATCATATCCCCATATCCCTAAAGTACTTCAACAAAAGAAACCCCAAACTCGACCCCATCTAGCATCAGGTAGTGGGCTCCCTGGCACACGACAGGCAACTTTGCACCTAGGAGAACCTAAGCCGAAACTGTGAACCACCCTTCAAGGTGTGGGGATACAGAAGATGCACGAACTCTAAACCCGTTTAGGGTTCTGACCTGAACTGGGGGGGTTACAACTACCACACTTGCAACTGCCAATGAAACGCTGAGCCCTCGTTACAGTGTAGGCCCTGAAGGCTTGCCATGCAAGATTCAGTGTATACAGTTTGGGGCCTAAGCTCTTAGCCGTCTTTGCCCTGACCTACAACAATAACTCTACTGAACCTGAACTTGCACAAACCCCTCTACAAAGTGTCACATTGACTTCGTAACATCCTAAACCCTAAACCCTAAACCCTAAAGTATCATCTCAAAGCCTCTGTATCCTTATCTCCTTCCGGCCTCGTCCCAACGATCACGCCAAGACCCAGTCGGACTAAAAAATGTCAACGGACAGTTGGGGCCACTTTTGGCTCCTACTGAAATACGGACTGCAATTAGCAAGATATTGGGTATACTTTGGGGCCCCTCCATGTATGGAAACTTCGTATCTAGCAGCATACTCCGTAAGCAACACATCCGCGGGATTCTGGTTTCATTGAATCGATACCAACGAGCTATGAGCTCTCCGAACCTTAAACCCCAAAGCCAAAGCCCTGAAATGAAGCATTTGTTGGCAGGCCGCTGTTTGCTGGCGCCAGCGATAGTATCCTATGCGGTTGCGGGATTCGGGCATAGGTTTGCAGGGCTTCGTGTTAGGGGCTTCAAGCTTGGAATTTAGGGCTTAGGATGTATATAGGAACCCCAGAGCACTATTAGAATCAGTACTTACTTAAGGTCTAAGCGGACTGCAGTGTGAGGATTGGCGGGTGGAGTGAAGTATCCGTGAAAAGTAGGAGGAGTAGGGTTTATGGTTTAGGGCTTAGGGCTTAGGGTTTACAGGGATCATGAAGTTTAGGGCTGAGAGTTTAGGGTTCAGGGCTGGGGGCTTCAAGGGCTGGGGGCTAATTAAGGCTTGAGGGCTTAGGGGCCCTACCTCCATGGGCCTGTGTCCTATAAAAAGCAAGCCAACCCCAGAAGAAACCCTAGCCCCGCACACTTGTTGGGAAGATGGTAAGCAGCCCCGGGTGTAGGGTGTAGGATGTAGGGTTCAGGGTTTAGGGTTTAGGGTGCTTAGGGATCCTGATCGTCCATAGCCGTCCTAGACAGGTTTTCTTGCGTAGCGTCATGACTTCGCAGAAAGCGCTTCGAAAGTACCCCTCCCGCTAACATTTGAACCCTCAGCCGCCAAACAGTGGATCTGCCCCCATGATAGCATATTGAACCCTAAACCCTACACCCCGAACCCGGAACCCTAAAATCATAATCTATTGGGGGTGGGCGGGGGCGGTCATTACTCTGGGCAGGGTGGGTAGGCTGCTCTGCAGGTGCGTGGACAGGAGGGCTGGGGTGCAGGAACATCTCACATCAGCTGACGCCCCCTCCTTAAACTCTCAGCCTCATGGCATCTTCTGGCCATTACTTTCTGGAGGTTAGGGAATAAGGGAATATGGGGGTTAGGATTCAGGATTAATGCGGAAATTGGGGAATATAGGGTTTAGGGTTTAGGATTCATGCGGAAATTGGGGAATGTAGGGCCTAGGATGTACGATTCAAGGCTCCGAATTTTGGGACCCTAATTCTGGGAAACCCCGACATAATCCTCTGATATCTCGTCAAAGAGGGAAATTCTTTAAGACAGCGCTGAACCCTAGGCCCCGAAAGGAAATGCATGCTACAAACAACCCCCACACACTATATGATGAGATTTAGGGATTTAGGGTTTAGGGACGAGTTCTTAGTTACTTAACCCCTATAATAAGGACACTATCACTATCATACGACTAAATAGGGTCCTAATTTTAGGGGTTTGGAACACTAAAAACCTACTGTTAGAATCTACATCCAAGGCAGTTGATTGGGGCTTAGGGTTTAGGGATGGATGAGACAAGGGTACGTACTACCATACTTACATAAGGATTGTGAGGGAATGATATTGGTAATCATTCACGCTTCTATGTCAGGCCCTTGAACCCTGAAAACTTAAACCTCACAGCCTGAAGCCCAAATCCCCAACTGTTATCCACATACACCTTCAAGACACACCCTCTGGAAAATGAAGCGGTCGCATAGCTTTCAGGTGCATACAACTTGGACCCGACGGAACCCATCTCTTCAAGAAAAGCTTCCGTGGACAAAAACCCTCCATGACCTTGACAACCAGACTCGTGTACTCCCAAGGTGTAAGGTACTCAGGGTCATGCAGGCTTTCAGTATCAACTGTAGTAATGGCAATAGCAACCGTAGCAGTGGTAGTAGTCATAGGAATATTAATCGAAAGAGTAGCAGTAGCAGTAATATTCGTCGTATCAGTACTAGTACTAGTAATCATAGGTTTACGAACAAGAATGGCAGCAATACTTGTGGTAATAGTCACAATCATCGGCTTTTGGTATCAACTTTGCGCTCAAAGACCTCATCCCTAAACCCTAGACCCTACATATCCCTGTAACCCTTTAAACCCTAAACCCATACACTTCGCTATAACCCTCAAAAACCCTAAAGCCTTGAGTGTCCCTGTGATGTTTAGCATCACCTGTACTACCCCAAGCACCTCTGCCTCAGGCGCTGGGCGCTTCTCTACCTTCGAGGCCTCCTCCGAATGGCAGGTTCAAGAGTTTAGGGTTCAGGGTCCTTAAGGTGTACTCAATCCTTTCTTATGGTGCTGAACACATTACACCAGATTAAGCCTCTTCAAGCCGTTTAAAGCCGCATTGAGCCTTTAATTATGAGCCACGCTGCGCAAGATCAAATAAGATTCAACTATATCAACCAATATTAAACCAGATTAGATTGGAGTTCCCCAGCAAGAACCCACATTAAGCCTTGTAAGCCTTGTTGTTTAGGGTCTCCTATTTCGAAGGCTTGGAGCGTCCGCTGTAGGACTCAAGGCTTAAGGGTTGGGGTCTCTTGGGGTCAAGGGGTTTGGGGTTTAGGGTTCAAGGTTTTGCGCTTTTGCTTTTGGAGTTGAAAACTTAATCCCAGGCCCTAGATCCTGAAGCCTGTAAACCTACAGCCCCCAAACCCGAAGCCCTTAACACAAAACTGCAAAACCTAAGCTCCAAACCATAAGCCTTGAATCTCTCAAACCCTAGACTGCCCTACTGTTAAGGAACTTAAACAAAGCTGCCGGTATACGGAAACCATACTACTTGCGGTGCATCCATATTCTGGGTTTAAGAGTTTAGGGGTTAGGGCTTAGGGACCCTAATACCGATATGCGTAGAAAAAAAGTTACCTCTGCGCCCTAAGTGGATTTCAGCTCCTTAACAAACAGGCCCTAAACCATAAACCCTAAACAACCCAGGAAGCAGCTAGGGCAGCTAGGGTTTAGACTCAGGCTTTAGGTTAGGCCCAACACGATGCACAGAACGGTCCCTGGAGCCATGCTTATTGGTAGGGTAGTTTAGGGTTTAGGATTTAGGGTTCAGAGTTTAGGGTTTAGGGTTTAGGGTTTAGAGTTTAGGGTTCAGAGTTTAGGGTTTGGGTTTAGGGTTTAGGGTTTAGGGTTCAGAGTTTAGGGTTTGGGTTTTAGGATTTAGGATTTAGGGTTTAGGGTTTATGGGCATACAGCCTCTAACCTTTTGAGGTACACATGGGGCTCATCAAAATGATCATCTCTTTTGGCTCCTCTGTATCGTACCACCCCTAGTATTCAGGGTGTCCAAAAATAGAGGACGACAATTTCAACAAACCCCCACATGATGCCACCAACTTGTTTTGCAGGATGACCTACAAAAGCTGGCGAACCATTATCCCTGTTTCTCTCATGATGAAGAAGGGGCTGTGCTTACGAATTCGTTTACTCCACCTGCCCGGGGGTCTGTGCCAAGCCTGCGTCTTGGGCGCCCCTGCCTCCTGGCCAGCATTCTGAAGATGCTTACTTGGGGTTTAGGGTTTTGGAGGGTCCGGGGGGCTTAGTACATATGGGGTTAAGCGAGTCGGTTCAGAAGCACTTGAAAAATGTGTGGTTCAGGGTTTGGGGTCAGGCAGACTCAGGAAGTATACTTGCTTTAACCTACTTACTTAGGCCCCTCACCCCAAGTACGGAAGTCCGCGGCTTAGGATAAAGGGTTTCAGGGATTTAGGGTTGTCTTTGGCAGATTATTTAATCTGGGAGTTTAGGGCTAAGAGTATAAGGTTTAGGGGGCCTACCCTACCCCGAACAAACCTGGAAGCTGGTATTCAGGAAACTCAGAAGGTGGGCTGAAGGTAGGTGGGTTCAAGGATCCTTAGTATTTACTGTACTATATTGGGGCTTATTTCCTATACCCCCACCTTCCTTCATCCCACCTTTTGAACCCTTTGAGGTATGGTCCGCCCTTCTACGGATTGTCGTCCGTAGGTTTCGTTTTGGGCTTCAAACTGGGGCGATGCAGTTGAGTTTAAGGCCTTTTCACACCAAATAACTTGAAAAAAATTAGGCCTCCAGGCCTTCAAACTACGCCAGAAAAAGTGACGCTCCCCACACTCAAACGCTGTACCTTTAAACCCTCAAACCCCTTAACCCTAAACCCTAAAAAACGTTAACCCCCCAATCCTAATCCCTTAAACTCGTAACCCCACAACATGAGCCATAGTCTCAACTCCTTCAAGGGGGTTATATAGGGAGTAGGTAGGGGACTACTATAGGTGATATGAAGGGGGATACTGGGAGTTCAAACTATAACCCCTATAATCCCCTATATAATCCCAGTTTCCATGTCATGTTCCATGTTCTTTTCCATTTGATTCTCCATGATTAAGGGGCAATATCCCTATATACCCCTTTAAAGGGGACCTAGGGTTTCCATTTCATTTTCCATTTTCTTTTCCATTTGATTCTCCATGATTAAGGGGCAATATCCCTACATACCCCTTTAAAGGGGACCTAGGGTTTCCATTTCATTTTCCATTTTCTTTTCCATTTGATTCTCCATGATTAAAGGGGGATACTATAGCCCACATGCAAAGTCTCGCCTTGGCAGCGGGCTTTGGGGCTGGCTTCGGGGCCGATTTTGGTGCAGATGGCTTTGCCTCCTCCTTCGGGCTCAACTGGTTTCAGTTGTACGGTTCGGGGATGTAGGGTTTAGGGTGAAGGTACACAAGGTGGGCACCTCAAAGAGCTAGAATGGAAATTAGGATCACATTACTCTGAAGCTGTGTAAGTCTTGTAACGAAATAACGTTGGTAGTGCTTCAAGCTTCTACATTAGGGTCTAGGATTTACCTAGACCGGCCCTAAACCCTAAAGAGCTTCATCAGATCTGAGCTTTACGATTTACAGAGGGGGATGGGTTGAGGCTTTGCCTGGTGTGTGGAGCTTGGGCTGAGGGGGTCAGCACTGGCTCTCTGTGGCACTAGGAGCTAAGGTTATATTAGGGTTATATTAGGGCTATATGGGATTATATTGGGGATATATTGGACAATGGAAAAAGAAAAATGGAAACTACTATTTAGGACGCAGCCACGCATCATAGGCTATGGATACTAGGCTACGGTCCAGCTGAGGTTGCAAGTTGGGAGAACTGTCGTAGGTCGGAGTGCCCACTGTCTACCTGAACCCTAAACCAAACACAGTATGGTTTCAGCTTTCACCTGGTAAGTTGTGGGCTGCAGGGATTCCAGTAGTGAGGCTTGCTCAATCTTGTTTGAATCGCGAACTGATAAGATCCAAGACGTTGAGAATGCGTATGAGCGATGAATAGGAGCTTGCAGGAGTTGTTTTTGGTAATGCAGGTTGTTGTTCACTTTGCATGAGATCCCGACTTGTAAGGGGATGTTGCTTGCAGACTGGTAGGCCCTTGGGTTTTGGGATGCGGCCTCTCCCAAACTAGCATGGAGCCCCAAACGAGGCGCTACAATCTCTTAAGAGGATGCTGGTGACCCCAACCCCTACAATCAGGACCTTATACGTTTCCTACGACAGTCATAGATAGGATCCCTACTATGAGGTTTGGGGCAAACCAAATCCCCCTTGTTAATTCAGAGGATGGCAAGTCCTCCAGGAACATTGCTCGGGAGACTCTGTAGTAGGTTTCATGCTCCCAGGCCCTCAATGCCTAGACCCATAGCGCTAGACCCGAAACCTTCCTTCCCATAGCTAAAAACCCCTAAACCCTCCATATGAAAGCCGTTGAACTGCTTCTTTTTTTTGGATTAGCAAAAGTTCCAACCCTAGCTTCCTTCTGGGGATGTTAAACACTAATAGGATTTAGGGGTTAGGGATGCAAGTTCCCTGGAACCCTAGTAGAAATCGTAGCTTCAGCTACTGTAGTTCTTAGGACTACACGTCATAGACATCATCGGAATAGTAAGTAATTCAGGGCATGTCCAGCAGTATCCCTAAACCCTAAACCTCTAAACCCTAAACCCTGAATCCTAAATCCTGAACCCTAAACCCGTAAACCCCTAAACCCTAAATCCTAAACCCTGGACCCTAAACCCTGAACCCTGAACCCCAAACCCTAAACCCCAATGAAAGGTCACAGAGGCCCCCGCCTTGGCTGCGGCCTTGGCGGCCGGCTTGGCAGCCGGCTTGGGCGCAGATTCCTTTCTGGGGGTTAAGGGGTTTAGGGGTTTAGGGTTTAGAAGTTTAGGGCTTAGGGGTTCAGAGTTTAAGGGTTTAGGGGTTTAGAGTCTAAAGGTTTAGGGTTTAAGGGTTTAAGGTTTAGATTCTGGACTTTCTGGTGGTCAGTGGGGCATACGGGAATGCAATCACCCAAATCATCCCTACATAATATATTCTTTTATTTGGCAAGTGGATACTGAGTGTAGCGTTTGGGGTTCATCGGGTTTTGGGCTTCAGGGGTTGGTTTGGCGCTTAGGGCTTTCAGCGTCTCGGATTTTAGGGGATTAGGGTTTAGGGTTTAGACTAGGTGCTGAAGGGTTCTGGAACCTCATGCAGTAGCCTGAACTACTAGAATACGGCTTTGGAGTCAAAGGTCTTAGCAGGGAAGGAACGACGGGAAATGAACAGATAACCGAAGCTACGATTTAGGATTGAGGTCCTCGCGCTCGGGGTCTCAGGTTTAGGGTTTAGGGTTTGGGGTGACTCCTGGCATTTTTGAAGGCTTCTAGATGGTTGCCAGTAAGGAATGAAGAATGGAGAAGAAAACAGAAGCTACTTTACTGTATTCGGGCTTAAGGAACGGAAGCTCCTATGTTGTTCGGGGCTTACATACAAAGACATTATAAACACTAGGTCCTGAACTCTGGGCTTTGAACCTTGGACCCCGAAAACCCTAAACCCCAAACCCTGAATCCTGAACCCTAATCGCTAAACGATAAACCCTAAGCCCTGAATTCTACACCTTGAACTCTCAGCCCTAAGCTCAAGACCCTAAATCCGAAGTAAGCAAAAGGCCCAAATCTTACATTTGGTTGGCTAGGAACGAAGGAATGGATCCTTATAGTAGTCCCTCCAATTATAGTAATTCCCATTTTCTTTTCCATTCCTTCAAACCATAAACCCGAAGTAGTTGTTCCCATCTTCTCCTTCATTCCCAGCTAACCAAAGGTAAGTCAACCCCAACCCTAAACCCTAAACCTTTTTAACCAAGGGTAAGAAATTGATGGCCGGTGCCTTGGGCGTCGGCGGCTCCACGGCGGGCGCCTTTGGCGCAAGAGCTGCCAAACAGCCTTCCTCCTGTGAGCCGCCACAGAAGGGGTTTATAGGCCTTCTAGCGTTTAGGGTTTGTAGGACTTAGGTTTTAGGACCTGGGGTTGAGGGTCTAGGGTTTAGGGTTTGTAGGATTGAGGTTTTAGGATCTAGGGTTCAGGATTTAGGGTTTAGGATGTTGGGTTTAGGATTTAGGGTTTAGGGTTGGGGGTTTAAGGTGTTTAGGGTTTGTAGGATTTGGGTTTTATGGTTTGAGGTTTAGGGCAGGGTGGGTAATTTGGGTGTAGGAGTGAAGCCATGATTTTGACAACCTTCCGCATCTCGTTTGAACTTAGCTTATCTTCAGTGTTTCGCCCCACTTCGCCCCACATGAGCTACAGTCTGAACTCCTAGCATCCCCCTTAAAAAGCCCTATAATTCTCTCCTACATATGTCCTTTAACACCTCCTTAGGGAGTTTAGACTTCAGCTCATAATGAGACTGCGAGGTCCCCTCTTCAACGTTGCCTTTTTTCCTCTGCCATCCCTGCAGAGAAGTAGGCCTATTACGAAACACTTGTGTTGGCCCATAAGAATACCCAGGGAGCCTGATACCCCTTAAGGAATATACCCAAATCATAAAGATATCTACTGTTCTTCAAGGTACGTAGGCACTGGAGATTATAGGATTTCCTCAAGTTGGAACTTGGGTTTTCCTTACCTATCTGCAGGGCAGCAAGGTATTGTCTGCAAACACGATCGCGCACCTCGCAAACAGTACCCACCCACCCACTCCCCAAATTGCCGAAACCCGAAACACCCTAATTCCTAAATACCCTAGATAGCCCCTACAAGCCTAGTGAACGAACTGCTTGAAATGACCACAAGCCCACTGTAAACCCGAATCCCTGAAGACCCCTAGATCGCCCTTACAATTTTAACAATTAAATGGACTCCCAAAGGGGGCCCACACAATTTCGGAACCCCACTGTAAAGCCTACGCCCTGTATACTCACAACCCTAAACTCTAGAAGCTACACTGCAAACTCTAATTCTAACCCCCAGACCCTAAACTCTAAACTCTAAACCCTAAACCCTGCAATCCCTAAACGTAAACCCTACACTCCAAATATTTCAAGCCTCGTCATCATCGACTGGAAGCTGCACGGCAGGTGCTCCTCCTCCTTCGGTTGTGGGTGTTTAGAGTTCGGTGTTTGCTTCGCTGGGGTGGATTTCAAAGTTTGGCATGTTTGGAGTTTGGGGATCTTAGGAGTGACGTTTTATAGTTGTATAGTACCCCTTAAGTAGATAGAATACGGGGTATATATGGATCTTAGTACAATAAACCCAAAGCCATATTCTATCTACTTAAGGGGGACTGTAGAGCCTGGGGTTTGAACTTCAGAGTCTCAAGTCGATCGGACGGAAGAAATACTAAGGGCGCCTACAGGGATAGCGTAAACCATTTAAGCTAATACAGACCCAGGAGACTAATAACCCCCTCCACTACTATCCGCGTCCTGGACAAATGTTAAGTTCATGTCGGAGGGGTCTCACAGAGGGAGGGCCTAGGGACCCCAAGGGATGTAGGGATTGCAGAGACACTATTGAGTCCTTGTTCGGACTTCTATACGGGTTATTTTGAGAGAAATACAAATGTACTGCTCTTATCATACACCGAGGGGCTCTGTGTAGATCTCTCTTACCGAGGGAAAAGGCCTACAAGAAGACGGCCATGTACATGACAGAGGTAGCATGAATTCACCCCCAAAAAATGCCCACATAGAGCACGCTGCGAAACCCTGAGCCCAGAAATCCTGAACCTCTAAACCCTGAAACTCTCAAACTTCAAGAACCAAATCCCAAATCCACAAATCCTTGAGAACCTAACCCTGAAAGCCCCTACCCCAAACCCCCACCCTCAAAAGAGCCCTGTAGATCGCTCCTGAGACTGTTGGCGCCACCGTTTCAGGCGCAGGTGGTGTGGATGCCGGTGGTGTGGGCGCCGGTGGGCCAGGTGCCGGAGGGTCGGAAGGCTTCGCCGCAGGAGCCAACATCTCCTTCAGGGTTTGGGGTTGCGGGTTTAGGGTTTAGGGCGTGGGTCCCTTAAGAGGGGCAGCGTCAGGGTATGTAGACTCCTTTAGAGGGATATATCAGGGTTTCTATGAGGATTTGCAAGGGTTTGATCAAGGGTATACAAGGACCTTTCATGGAGCTGTGTCAGGGTATATCGGGGCCTTTCAAAGGCTGTATAGAGGTAAACCGTAAGGACATGATGTGTGGGGTAAGGGTTTGGGTTTTGAGGTTAAGCGTTTGGGGTTTGGAGGTTGTAAATTTGCCGGATGACATCCTGCAGAATCAGCAGATAGCTGGACCGCAGGAACTGTGGTAACAGTACTATTATAGTTGTTTGCACTATCATTGCTACTATTAATACTATTCTTACTGGTTATTATTATAATGACTTTTTTTACTCTTACTACTATTACTAGTATGAATACTATTATTACTATTGCTGAATGGCCATCAGGACGTAGCACGCTGTTCATTCATCGCATGTCGCCGTTACAGCCTTTGCAGGACTTCAAGGGCTTCATGATGGTTATCATTTGGGCTTAGATGTTCAGGTAGCCGTGGCATTAGTATTAGCAGGACTTTTAATATCCCCTGTAGTGTTGGTAACCCAAGCCCCCTAAACCTTGAGACAAATACTTACACATTTTAGGATGAATGCACCATCCATCCTAGACTGAGTGTAAGAAACCTAAACCCTAAACTTTGTACGAACTAGTCTGAGGGTTTAAGGTACGAGCACTTTTGCTTTTAAGGTCCAGCGTCCTCGAGCCCTTTGAAAGTCCATCCCCAAAACTCGGGCCCCTTCTTTACCAAAATAGTTTGAGGGCTTAGGGTTTGGGGTGTAAGCCCCTCTCCTAAGAAAAACACCTCTCCCCCCAAAAAAACAAGCACTAAAAAGTAGCATTGTACATTAGCAGGATTTGGGGCGGGAGGGGTGCATTATTAGGGAAAGGTGACTCCTGACCGTCGCCGACATAGGGACAATGTTGGGGCTGCATCCACGATGTTACTTTCCACTCCCGCTACTGTACCCTGCATACACCTTTTCAATGGTCGAGGGGGGATGGAAGAGTAGATATCTAGAATGATGCCTGTCTGGTAGTTTCCCCAAGTAAGGGCCGCAATATAAACCCAGAGCAAGTATAATCCTAATTGCTGGCACACCCAAAGAAAGTACCTCAAATCTTGGAAAACCCCATATGATGCCTCGAATAGTACACGGATTATCTCCTCACCACTCGATTAATTTCCGTTTGTGTCCACCGCTATTCCCCTACTCACTTTGAAAGACACGCATACCTAGCCTAACAAGTCACGACAGAAGCTTGATCAAGCTCACAAATGAAAGGCCCTACCTTACACGATCTAGGATTTTAGGCTGCAAAATCCAAACCGCACTAGCTGCCTAAGCCAAAAGAAATACGTGCACTCCTTTAGAATGCTTACATCCTAGGCTGCTGTTACGAACCCTACATAAAGTCACTACAATAGGGGGGTACAGTGCATATTCGTGTTTCTTTAGTATAGTAACTTGATTTAAACTCTTTCACAGCAACCGAGTATCTACATCAAGACCTTCTTAAGCCCATGTGAGCTATAGTCCAAACTCCTAGTATCCCCCTTCGTGACCGCTATATTGGTCCCCTATATAACCCTAAGGAATTTAGATCCTAAACCCCCTCAACCCTATATTATATAATCCCATACATAAACCCTTTAAGGAGTTTAGACTATAGCTCATGTGGAATTGTTGATCTGCTTCCTCGTCGGAAGAATCGGCAAGGTCCATGCTGGCCACTACCTGAAATTGCCACTGTTTAGGGTTCAGGGTCTAAGGCTTAGGGTCTACTAGGGTAGGTCTGGGGCCCTAGAAAAAATTCTGATGGGTTTTATGAGGTTAAGTATGAAGGGTAATAAAGAAAATAATCTGTCTTTTTCAAAATCTACCCCTGTCTAGGGATTAGGATTTAGGGTCCAAGGTTCAGGGTGTCGGGCTCAGGGTTTGGGGTTAGGGTTTTGGACTTGCGCTCTTCTGATTACGCCTTAAATGAGCGCTGTATGCAGAGCTATCGGGAACATACACTGTTGTATGTGAATTTTTAGGCGTACTGCAGGGGCCTACAGAATTGCCAGCATCATTCGCAGGTCTACTTGAGGTTCCCTACACTACCTTTCTAAAAAGGAGTATAGGACCATAACTGTGGTAACTATCCCTAGAAGTTCTTACATTGGGTTTAACGTTTAGGGTTCGAGGCTTTTTATTGTTTGTGTTCTTTTCCATGTGGTTCTCCATTTAAGTTTCATATCAAGTCCTGGGCGCAGCTGGGGTTGCAAGGCCAGCGCCATCAAGAACTGTCATTGGATGCCGAAGGCGGTGGTAAGTCGATTTTTGAGTGGAGGCTGGCCAAAATCATGGTCCCTCTTTGGGTTCCCTAGATATCAGGGTGTAAAGCTTTAGGATTAACATATGCAGCCACAAAAGGACGATAACTTTGGCACACTTCCATATGACCAGTAGACAAAGCCTGAAAGCTCAAAAGGGCAGTTGTTCTCAGCGTCAGTTCTACCCCTCAAAATTCTACCAAGCTGGGCGGCAGAGAAACTGCCGTTAGACCAGATGGAGGCAAATGGTGATAACTTCGCCTGAGATAAAGCAGCTTTGGGACTATTTTCTACGTACAGTCCCTCTTAAGTAAATATAATATGGGGTAGATGGGGATCTTAGCATAGTATACCCAAAACCATGTTCTATCTACTTAAGGGGGACTATACATTATCATTTCTGATGAGTCTTGGTCATAAAATTGCCCGGCCTGTGGGGCCCTTTTGGGCGAAGTTCTGTCATCAGCCAGCATGAGCAGAGATGACTGTTGCCACCCTAAAATCCTAGACTCATGGGACGGGCCCCACTATTCTACCACTCTATTCCCACCCAGCTAATGAAGCTTAATTATCCTTACCTCCCTATGCAAAGAAGGAACCACAGGGAGGAGGAAGAGGAGTAGTAGTAGGCGGTGTACGTGGAGGAGGAGGGGGTTAAGGAACCCATAATAAACTCTAAGCTTCTGTTCCAAACCCTGAAAGCCACTAAACCCTGAAGCCTAGCATCCAAAGTCCCGAGCGTTGAGCCCCGGCTACCTCTACATATGAGGCTTTCTCAACAACATCTCAAGGAATCTTGGGATGTTTCACAGAGTATACATAAGGAATGCGTAGAAATTCAAACAAATCCCAGATGTGCCTATGTCTACTTACCAGGCAATTCTTCTTAAGCCTCCACTCGACTCCCAGGGAAGCACTTTCTCAAAATGGGGCGATATACGGGTTGCGATGTTCAGGAACTTAAAATTAAGTGACAATACTAATAACAATGATAGTAATAAGGAAACCTATTATTTGCTATGTACCCATATCATGGAAACTAAGCCCCTAACCCTATATATCCATGTTATGGTGACTTAATTTAAGCTCCTTATCAGCAACCCAGTATAACTACGTATGAGCTATAGTCTAAACTCCTAGTATCCCTCCTAGTAACGCCTACTACAATACTCCCCTGAATAGCGCCCTTTTAGGAGTCTAAACCCTAAACCCTGGACCCCAAACTGAGCCCTATAACACCCCCTCTAAGGGGCTTGGACCCTAACCCCAACCCCAAACCCTAAACCCTATATAACCTCCTTCTAAGGAATTTAGACTATACAGCTGATGTACCCTAAACCCTAAACCCAAACCCTGAACCCCAAACCCTTTACCGCTTATATGCTTGGGGCTCCGGCAACACTCCGCAGTGGCGGCGGTGCCTCTTCTGGCAACCCGAGGTGGCTTTATCACTGTTTAGGGTTTAGGGGTGTCGGGGCGAGAAGTGTAAGGGTTTAGGCTTTAGGGTTTCAGGTTTAGGGTTAAGGGTTTAGTGTTGGATTTGGTGGTTTTAGGCTTCAGGGATGGGAGTTCAGACGATGTGAAGCTTAAGACTTCAGGTTGCAGCTTCCAGCCACAATCCGAATGCTAAATCTAAGGCCTCAAGACTTCGAATTTTTGCATGCTGCTTAAGGTTCGCCAGTAGACATCTTCCTCCAAACCCTAAACCCTCAATCCCTAAATCCCAAACCTTCAACCCTAAACCCCTAACCGTAAACCCTAAACTACTGCACTTGGAGGGTCAAGCACCCCCCTCTTCTCATCCCTGCAGCCCTGTCCAGCAGAGACACCGTTACAGAGGTTCTAGGGGTCATAGAGATTATAAGGGTTGTAGGGTAATGGTGGTCATAGGGGGTTATAAGGGCTTTGGGTTTAGGATTTAGGGTTTGGGGTGTAGGGGTTTGGGGCTTAGGAAAACGCAAAGCTGAGAAAAAAAACACTTTTTTGGCTGTCCTGAAGCCCGAAAGCTGCGAGGAGCGAAGGGGAGTGTGCAAAAAAGCGTTTCTCAAAATGCGGGGCCGCTTCTAGATTCTAGGAGTCTGCAGGAGTTGTAGAGGGATCATGGGCGTCCGCGTTCAGGATTCTGTAGGTTTCTTCGGAAACCCGGTACAGCGTCCCAACTCTTGGATTCCATCCACTACGGATGACTCAAAACCCTCGAACCACCGACCCCCAATCCCTAAGCCTTTTATTCACTGCAAAACATGCCTATGTGTGCGCTTCCCATATTCTACATGACTCTTTTTGTGGAGAGGTTTTTGGAAGCCCATAAACCTACACCCTGATCCCTAAACCTTTCAGTATCCCTACATACCCCTATGTAGCCCCTTTAACGGATTTCAAGGGACACCTAATCTCTAGCCCCTAGAATGCTAGGCTCGTACCCACCCAAACAACCAAAAGCCGCACGCCTCCTCTTGCAGCGGAGCTTCTTGTGGCACCTGGTGGATTCTGTAACATGGTATTGTAAGAGGGTTCAGGGAATGAGGTTTGGGTATGAGGGTTCAGGGAGGAGGGTTTCGGGATGAAGTTTTATGGAGCAGGGCTTGGGGATTGGGATTTCGGGACTGGGGTCTGGGGATTAGGCTTCAGAACAATGGAGAAGCAAAATGGAAAAGATAAAACAAACAATGACGTGGAATCCGGGCACCTGGAAGATTCTGTCGCTGGTACAGGGTCAGGATTTGAGGCTTTGAGTCTATACCGTAAGTCCCATATATACATATATATATATATGTACATACAGGGTTTGAGGCTTTGAGCCTATCTTTTGGATTTTGGAATTAAATTCGAATTCAAGGTCTTGGCGTTCAGGCGTGTCACGGCTTCAGGGGTTTTGGGTTTAGGTTTTGGGCTTGCAGTCTGCAGTTTGGTGCTTAGGATTTGGGGCCTATGGGCATAGTAAACCCTAAAAACTAAACAGACAGGTTTAGGGCTTAGGAGTCTTCAGCAGCCACCAAGAACCTCTAGCCTTCTTGCAAGACGGAAGTTAGGTTTAAGTTCAGGAGTATGGCTTTGGCTTTGTCAGTCATGGATACAGGATATTTTAGACCCCTGATTAAGAACCCCATTCCCTTCATGGGGAATAGGGTTTGGGATCATAATAGGGATCCTAATACAAAGCACCTTAGAAGGCGGGGGCTTGAAAATCAGGGGTCTACATTACACCTACACCTCCCAGAAATCCGACAATAATTGCCCCTGCCCTCACAAGAAGGTGCAAATGGCTCTTTGGAACATCTCAAGGTGTATGCAGGATTCAACCCCTTTCCCCCAACTCATTGTATGTGTCAAATCACAGGCGAAGGACCTCCAACTATGCAACATCAACCCCTAAACCTAAACTCTAAACCCAAAACCCTCTCCGTGTGATTTCTTTTCGGGCTTGGGTGATTCCCTTTGGAGCCTCGTGGCAAATGGGTCACAAGGGGGGGGGGTCCATTCTAGGGCTCTCCATAAGTGGAGTCCTCTATTGGGTTTAGGGTTTAGGGAGCTACCAAATCTCTTCACATGTCAAGCTCCACTAACGGAACGGGTGGAGTCCCTGAGCCCGTCCGTCCCATGCTTTTGGTTGCTGCCGTGGGCCCAATGGCCCACCCATATTTCCAGCTCTCTGAGGGGCTAGGGTTTAGGGTACAGGATTCAGGGTATAGGTTTTAGGCATCTGGGTCGTACTTGTTCTTCCTGATGATGATCCCGACCAGGTATTCCATGTATTGCACAATACTAAGATGTCTGCATGACAGCGATTGTTGGGAAGCACGTGTGTGTTGGCCATAGAGAAAACCCTGCCAATCTTCTCATAACTTGGAGGCAGTTCAGAGCAAACTGTAACCCCTTACATGAGCTACAGTCTAAACTCCTAGTATTCCCCTTAATACCCCCTATAATAGTCCCCTAAAATGGTCCCCTATATAACCCATAGCTTACATGATCAGTTCTACATGATGGTTCTGAAGATTCATTGTTGCATCTTCACCAGTCTCTGGATAACGAAGCTCCAAGCCACGGAAGAACTCCAACCGCTATTCCCTGAAACTCTCAATACCTGAACCCTAGACCCTAAGTCTCAAACCCTAAACCTTAAACCCCAAATCCTAAACCCTAAATCCTAAACCCGAAACCCTAAACCCCAAGGCCCTCTCCTAAGCGCTCAACTCCGAAAGTCTCAAAGCGCCAAGCCGCCCGAAAGCAACAAAACCACTGTCTGGTAGTTTCCCTGAATAAAGGGTGTCCAGTATAGACCCAAAGACTATAATCCTTAATTATAGGGACCCCCACAAAGGTACCCCTAATTTTGAGAAACCCTCGTCTCACGAACTCCTCTGCGTTTAGGGTTTAGGGTTTAGAGTTTAAGGGTTTAGGGTTTAGGGTTAGGGTCTAGGGGATCGCCTATGAAGAGGTGCAGGCCTACTGGTGGTAAGCAGGGAATATGGAAACGTAATCCTTACATAAGATATTCAATTATATATTCCCTACTAGCAACCAGTAAGCCTAGGAGGTCTAGGGGATCTACTTAAGGGTTGACCAAAGGTCACGCCGAATTCCCGCAACCTCGGAACCACCCGCCCTCCCCCGAAGACTACACAGGAGCTTCAAGGCATAGTTTTACCGTAGGTAGGTACGGGTAAAGGTTGAAGGTCTGAGGGTTTAGGATTTATGTAGAGTTGGGGATTTAGGGTTCCGGGCTACAAGGCAGCGTTGCCAGCAATCTC
Organism: Symbiodinium pilosum; assembly: GCA_905231905.1. Classification (NCBI taxonomy): domain Eukaryota; class Dinophyceae; order Suessiales; family Symbiodiniaceae; genus Symbiodinium; species Symbiodinium pilosum. The sequence continues at coordinate 58,966 of CAJNIZ010044848.1, forward strand.
TGGGTTGCTTTACTTACCCCTCTTTCCCCCTAATGTTGTGCTCCTACCCCCGTAGTATTCGATACTACCTACAACAAAAGACCTTGTATTGGGAATCAATTTCAATGGAAGGGGGTGGGCCAGAACTAAAGATACTAGCTTCAGGACATCTAAATACACCCCTACATAAACCCGGTTTGCACTTCACGTTCCATGTGCTTCTCAATTTGAATTTCCGCAAACCCCAGTCTCTAAACCCGAAACCCAAATCCCTGAACCCTAAACCCTAAACCCTAAACCCCTAAGCCCTGAAACCCT
>CAJNIZ010044848.1:59318-82677 GCA_905231905.1 Symbiodinium pilosum
CCCTAAATCCTGAATCCCTAAACCTAGAAATGAAACCTTTCGGAAGGGTAGGGGGCCTTGGCCTCCTTGGCTTCAGAAGAAGGCGGCACGGCAGCGGCAGGGACGCCTATCATCTCATCCTCCACAAGGTTTGGGGTTTAGGGATTAGGGGTTGAGGATTTAGGGATTGAGGTTTAGGATTTGATTAGGGAGTAAGGTTTAGGATGTAGGGATTAAAGTTTAGGATAAAGGTTGGAGTTTAGGTTTTGGGGTGTAGGATTTAAGGACGAAGGTTTAGGATTGAAGGTTTGGCATGTAGGGTTAGGGTTTAGGGCTTGGGATTTCTGAAGCTGCCTTCTGTAAACCCACCCAACAGAAATCTAAAAGCTTCGTTAAGGTTTAGGATTTAGGGGTTGGGGTCGGGGTTTAGAAGTATCATCATCAAGACTTGCAACAAAATTTGCAGAGTTTTAAGATGTCCCTGGGCTTTGCAGTGTGGAGTTTGGTGTGAGGCTGGATTTCAAGCTTACCGGGGTTCAGGCTTTAGGTTTTGGGGTTTAGGGTTCTGGGTCTACGGCTCTAGAATCCTGCACACCCCCTTACCTCTCTAAAGTAAGGGGTACAGGGCATAATAGGAAGCTTACTTCCATTAAGCTGGCCAGTTCCGACGCCAATATCAACTACAAACAGCTGCAAGTGCGTTGCCCTCTCAAACTGCCCTTGTAACCCCTACATAACCTTTTAGGGTTGTGGGTTTAGGGTCGGCAAAGGGGTGCCGAAACGTGGAAAAAGCGCCACGCCAGAGTGCTCAATCTCTGAGGATGCCCCTGCGAGCCTCAATAAATCAGAATGATAATTAGTTGGAATAGAAATGAACATGAAGAATACTTGTTATCCAAGTAATCATAACAGTACTGATATAATGAGAAGACGCATAATGGACAATAATGATTATGCTAATAATAAGCTACAAACGAAGAATAATGGTAGTATGAACAGTAATAATCCGCATGATCCTCTCTTACCCTCCCTTACGGCAAACATGGCCAAGACACCGTAAGCATGGATGGCTGAAAAAAAGCCGGGGGGTGGGGGGGAGCGCAGCCCCCCCCGGTTTGAAAACAAATCATTCACACAGCCTTCCCCTACTGCAACCACGGTGACATGATTTTTTACCGTCAGCTAGGGTGGCTTTTAAAAAATCGGGTTGGGGGGGATGATCTTTTACGCTGAGCCGCCCAAAAAGGCAAGAAGCAGGAGAAGCCAAGAAGCCAGAATGAGAAGCAAGCAAGCCGAAAAGCCTGGAAGCCGCAAAGCCGAGAAGCCAAGGAGCCGGAGAAGCCAAGCAGCTGGAGGCCAAGAAGCCATATATATAAGCCCTATGTAATCCCTATGTCTTATATGACCCCCCCCCCAATATCAGAGCTTCAGAAAGCCCAAAAGCTGGAAAGCCGGGAAGCTGGGAAGCGAAGCCAAGAAGCCGCAAAGCCAAGTAGCAAGAAAGCCAAGAAGCGAAACACAAAAAGATGTAAAATAAACATAGCCTGAAGTAAATACTCGTATTTTAAGGGGTCATTTTTTTGGAAAAGCAGTTGAATATGAACGCCAAATCCTCAACCCCACACCATTGCCCTGTGGTCCCCCTCGTAAGAAAACAAAACATGCAGGGTCTAGGCAGATTTCCCAAGTCGGAAAGTCTACCTACTCCAAAGCTCTGCGGCCTTTATCGAGCCACATTTGAACGTTGCCAGGGTTTAGGGCTTACAAAAGCAAAACCTCCATAAGTGAACAGTTTAGAGTATTGGTGGTTTCTTGCGATGTACCAGGAATCAGGAAAGATTTGTGGCGGTTAAAAAGGGTTGCATGAGACCTGGGATGTCAAAATGCACCGAACGTGGGAATGTTTTGAGTTGGAGAATCTTTAACTGTGAAGTTCGGGCCTCAACAGTTCGGAGTCAGAAGGTTTGATACATAGGATTGGCAGCTTGACATTTACGTACGCAAGCCCTCTTGAGACTAGCCTAAACAGTGGCTGCATTGGTTAAGACGGCGGGTGGCAACAGACAGCACTTGGGATGTCATACAGTCCTCTTCTGATCCTTGCACACCTTACAGTATAAAGCATCCCTCGAATGATGATTAAAAACTACGATAAATTCTGTGTAGAGAGGTAGAACACGCCAACACTCAAGCAACCACGCTGGCAGCCTTCTCACCTCTTGCACCAATATCAACACCACTACGTCCACCATCAGCACCATCAATAGATAACACTAGCATCAATGACATCCCAGTCACAAGCGAACATCAATCCGAAAAACTGCTCCAGCCACGTAAAGTTAGCTACAATTCCATCCTCGTCATCAGAGAGTACATCGACACATGCCATGGCTGAATGGTGGCAGGGTGAGAGATGTGAGTTCAGGGGAATTTCCAGCAACGTCAACCCACGGTAGGCGTGGGCAAAGCGTGGTATAGCTTCTTGCAGGAGTACACATCCCGATTTGGAATGGCAGCCTGCGCCAAGAAACTGCAATGGTAGCATTTACGAATGGTCACCTTCATCATGAGATGGCTATAAAAAGAAGGTTAGGGATTATATGCGGCACATATAAATACTATTAAGCAGTGGGGTTAAAGTCGGATAATGGAAGAGAAAATGGAAATTATTTTTCCTTTAAGGACAAGGCAAGGAACCAAGTAAAGTACAGGAGTGCCACGTACTAGCGGTTAGTAGGGGATGGGGATATTTGTTATCCGGACAACTGTGACGATTATAAAAGGACCGCTATCAGGCACCACTCCCTCATTCTCTACTAGGCACAAGTAAGTAAGCCCTGAGAATCTAAACATCAGACTTGGATACATCCTTGCATAATGATTTCAAAGGTCCCCGTATACTTCTAAGTCATCAGGTATCAGGTACCCTGGTTTCAGTCGAGTTGTTGGTGCTCCACTTTTGGGAGCCGCGTCCAGCATGGCGGAGCTTGAGAAGGAGCGGGCCGCCAAACGAATCTCCATTTGAGATATAGCTTAAACTCCTTAAAGGGGTTATATAGGGGGTTATACAGGGGACTACTATAGAGGTTATTAAGGGGGATACTAGGAGTTTAGACTATAGCTCATTTGCTGGAAACGGTTTTTTCAAGGTCTCGGGAAGACGTCTGGTAGGGTTTAGGCTTTAGGCTTTAGTGCTTGGGCGGAGTGCACCCCGCAGGTTAGAGTCCGGGTAGAGGGTTACAGAGGTTCATAATATATTGATATTAGGGAAATTCTGGGTGTATAGGCTTAGGGGAGTCGGCTAATAATGGAGGATCAATGACAAAAGAAAATTGAAAATGAAACCCGCAATCTGGATTTGCGGCGGTCGGTATAAGGAATGGGGGTGGCGGTCTAAACAAGTAAAATAATGACTTTGGGCAACTATAGTAATTTCCTTTTCCATTATCCAAATATAACCCCAATACTACCCCAATATAACCCAAATATAACCCTACATAATATAGTCGTTCGTTTCCATTGTCTTTTCCATCATTCCCGATATATCCCCAATTTTACCCCAATGGATCACGAGGCAATAACCTTCTCCAGGAGCCTGCGTTGCAGACTAGCATAGGAGCACCAAGAGGCTTGACTGTGGTCTCAGGGAGGCGACGAAAACCCAAAGACCTCTTCTGCAACACCCTCAACCATCCTAAGCCCTATACCCCAGACCGCGAACCCTAGATCCTAAACCCTATACCTAATGCCCAGAACACTTCACCATCAACTCTCATGTAAGCCCGAAAGCAAAAGGCCAGAAACCCAAAAAAAATACCCGTGACCCTAAACCAAAAAATCTTGTACCCAAAATCTACAGGCTTAAAGGTTCCCCGTTCCAGTCTCTACTAACTCCAGGCAAGCCCTAAACCATAAGCCCTAAGCCCTAAATCCTAAGCCCTAAACCCTAAACCATAAGCCCTGACCCCTGAGCCCCAAGCTCTAAACCCTAAATCCTCAAATGGACCAGGCCAAGGGTCTTCAGATCCAATCTCCTCTAAATCTAATCACGATCTTGGGCATTTGGGGCTTTTAGGTCTTGAGGTTTTGAGTTTAGGGCTTACAGTATAGGGTTTAGGGTTTAGGGCTTGCGGCTCAGGTTTTGAGGTTTAGGGTTTCGGGGTTTAGGATTTCGGACGTGGGGTCAAGGTTTTAAATGACCCTGGGAAAATGTACGCCTAAGGGTCTAAGGTTCAGGGTTTAGGGTTCAGCGTTTAAGGATTGAAAGAAGAGACACCATGGGGATCCTTTCAATGATCACGTTGAGCTGTTTATACGAATTCAAACACATACTATTGTCATCTTATCACAATACTACAAGGGGTTCCAGGGCCCTTTGAAGCGAAATCGACCTCTCATCCTCAAGCCTAGCATTCTTTCCCTTCCACTAACGGTTGGATGATATGATACAAATACCCCTTTGATCGTTTCCCCCCGTCTGTACGAGGCTCGGACGCGTTTGTGGCATCCCACTGCTTGCCCACGTGCTTGCCAACAAGTAGGTCCTGGCCATTCAAGGATTACGATTCTAGGGCTTTGGGGGTTTAATGAATTTAGGGCTTTGTTTTGCAAATTTGGCTTTTGCTCACTGAGTTGGGGTTTGGAAATGCGGGGTTCGGGATTTGGGCTGATCACTTCTCCAAACCCCAGAAGCTGCCTATAAAGACTGCTGTCCGCATCGTACAAGGTCGCCATATAAGGCTCAACATTAGTTTGGGGAGGGCAACCCTGTGTCCGGAGGTTCGGATTTTAGGGTCTTGACTCAGGTTAGGCACGATCAAGTTTTCTTCTGCGGAGATGAACACCAAAGTAACGCCTGCAACAATGAGCGAAGCGTTCGCGAGTCATTGCATGCCATCTGGCAGATCTGTTTTTTGAGGCTGCCAGGCACTGGATCTGCGCAAGCGATCTGATGTCGGGCAGATGCGACCTGGCCGTGACAACCCCCATTGCCATATCCCTAAACCCAAACCCCCAAACCCTCAAACCCTAAACCTTAATCGAACAAATCGGCAATTCTTCGCGTGGGTTCATCTCCCAAGCTGAAATCCCAGCCGGAGCCCTCGAACCTAAACGCGTAGCCCTGATACAAACCAAAAAGTGGGTGTAGGGGATGGAGGCCATAAACCCTTTAAACCCATTATAGTAGCTTTAATTTTCTTTTCCATTATCTCTAGTATAACCATAGTATTACCTTCATATAACCATAATACAGGGTTCAGGGTTTGAGGATTATCAACCCAAAGAATGGAGAATCGAATAGAAAAGCGAATAGAAAATTCAATGGCTGTCACTTTATGAACTACAGTCAAAACTCCTTAAAGGGGGTTATATAGGGTATTATATAGGGGACTACTGTAGGGGTTATTAAGGGGGATACTAGGAATTTAGACAGTAGCTCATATACATGAACTGCGTTTTCAGTTCAATGCAAGCCAGACAATTGGAACATCAGTGTTCCCGTCTTCCCTAACCTCAAGATCTAGAAAAAGATAAAGGTAGCACGGATCTTCCTAGTCCCATGGTCCAACTTGTTGGCTATTGTACATCCCCTGAACCTGGCCTACCCTAAACCCATAAACTCTAAACCAGGAACCCTATAAGACAGCCCTAAACCCTTAACCGCAACACGTGCGGGACCTGTCGTGCCGCGTTGATAACAGCCAGGGCCTGCGATGATGTCCGCAAACATGATTTAGCTTCTCGGGTCTTGGAGTTAGGATTTACAAGTTTAAACTCTTGGGGGCTCAGGGTTTAGGGCGGTGTTAGGGCTCGGGATTTTGGGATTTTGTGGTATTAAGGGCTTTCAAGCGTTTGGGGGATGTCAAGTTTAGGGCTCCAGCATTGCCAGCTCGACAGGGAATTCATCGACACATCGTTCTCCTATTGCCAGAAACCCAAGCGAAAAGAAAGGTGTGAAATCCTGTGCAGAGGACGGGGTATTGCTATTTGTTGGGACACACTGCAACTGTACACAAGAGGCTGCACAAAATCAACTCTCCCTTCATAAGCCCTGCATCCTTTTCTTTGTGGTAGCCTTGGGGCTTGGCAATCTATTCCTCAGGGCTTAGGGATTGGGCTTATAGGGTTTAGGTTTATGGTTTAGGGCTTCGGGCTTAGGATTTGGGTTTAGGGTTTGGGTTTAGGGTTTAGGTTTAGGGTTTAGGGTGCACAGAATAAGATAGAAAATCCGCGCCGCTTCATGTGGGGGTGTCAAAGAAGACGAACTCTTCGAGATCTTCCTCACTTCTTCTCATACTCCTTGCACGGCCCGGCTAGAATTTCCGCCAAAACCCTTTCCTACTCATCGCTAAGCCTCGATCCCCGTGTTGTAGGTAAAAGTGCTTAGTATCACTTCAGAATCCAAAAGCATCCTTAAAGCTCTGGTGCAGCAGAAGGGGCCTCCTCCTCTTCGACACTTCCAGGCAGCAGGATCAGCGCCATTGTTGCTTGAGGGTTTGGAGTCTGGGGTGCGGGGCTTAGGGTCCTAAAACTTCAACCCGAAGCCCTCAGTCCTAAGTGTAGCTCTCAGTCAGAGGATGGGTGGGGGTTGGGTAAGGTAGGTGTGTCTGCAATGCTCTGAAGATCCAGGTACGAAAATGGCTTCCTGGATGTAGGCTGGAAGGCCGCTTATAATATATAAGCAGAAACCATAATGGAACTACTAAGTAACAGTTAAAGTAGTAGTAACAATCATAATAACCACAATAGCACTAATAAAGATCGTATTCTTAATAATAGTGATAGTAACTTATTACCCTCGCTCTGGGGCCTGATGTGGAACCAAGTGTCTGCCCTTAGACGTACTTTCAAGCTACTCTTGGCCGGTTCCCGTACCACAGCTGCGGACAGACAAGCTAAGCTCCAAACCTGCGCTGTCTTCATAAGGTTTGGGGTTTACGGTTCCTGTAGCTTATTCCATGGAGGTGTTAACACCCTTCTATGAGCTATAGCCTAAACTCCTAGTACGCCCTTAATAACCAAAGACCAAGCATATTGGCCCATCCCTTGCAAGCGCTCTGCGAGACCGTGCTCATACCATTTACACTCCGTTACCAAGAATCTTCCATTATATAGGGACAGTGTAAGGATAATATAGGAGTTATATAGGCATAATGGATTAGAAAATGGAAGCTACTATTTAGTGTTATAGCGGGATAGCGGAAAAGTAAATGGAAACTTGTTTCTACGGAGAGCTTGCTGAGGGCTTACCGAGTGTCCAGCCGTTGCCGGGTGATTGCCAAGCTCTTGCCGAGTCATTGCCAAATTGGGGCAGGGGTGTAGAGTTTACTGGGCTGCTTTTTTAGACGAATTTAAATTAAGTTCCTGTACTCAGGGCATCCTATTATCCACTATGTACCCAAATATGGTAGCTTAATCAAAGTCCCTTTTCAGCAGCGCAGTGTAGGGATTCAAAGCTGAACATCGGACCTTTTCTACAGCCCCCACCTTTTTACGCAACAGACACACATATCCCTAAATCCTGCATCCCTAACTAAGTGTAGTGCTATCGGTGGTGTGGGCTTTGGATTCCTCCAAAAGATTGGGGAAATACCTGTCTTCCACCTTAGGTAGATAGAATATGGGGTGCATGGGGCTCTTCTTATGGTTTTTGGGAAATTCCATATTCTATCTACTTAAGGGGACCGCTAATCTCGGGTGTACTGCACCTAGGGCTTTGGCAAAGTAGCCGTTTTGTTCACGCAGGGCTTCAAAAAGTACCCAAACAATGAAGGCTACCCACTGGGCAAGCAAGAATTCAAACCTGAACTCGAGAACCCTATAGTTCCCCGTAAGTAGACAGACGATAGGGTTTAGGGTTTAGGGCTTAGGGGCTTGTAGTCCCCCTCAAGTAAATAGAATATCGTGTATATAGGATCTTATTATAATATACCCAAAGCCGTATTCTATCTACTTAAGGGGGACTACAGCAAGAACCCAAGCCCATATCAAAAACTGCGCTCCCGCTAAAAAGTGACCGCGGGGCCGTTTGTAGACTACTCGCCTTTTTAGCCGTTTAGGGCGGGGCTGGGAAAATCCCTGCTAATCTGATGGGGGATGGTATTCTGCAGGGACTTTTGCACGCACAAGCTCATTGAAACAGCGGCGTGCCGGCTTCACCGAATTCCGCATACCTCAACAGGCTGAGGATTAACACTACACCCTAAACCCCAAGTGTTTTCCGGGGCAAACCGGGCAAGATCCGTCCCTCCCGAGAAATAACATGAAACCCCGAAAGGGCGCAAACATAGACCAGGGTCCTTTTATACAGAGGGTTTAGGGTTTAGGGTTTAGGGTCTATGGGTACTATGGGTGCATGTTGGGGCGGGGAGGGACATGACATGGGCTAAAAACAAACACAAGACTTGGAGCCAACTCAAATGCAAATTCCTCGTCCGGGCTGTTTCTTCTGAAAAACTAGAATCCACAGTAAGCTAGGACTAAAAAGGCCCCCCATTTGAATATTGTTTATTTGTATAAAGAATTTAGGACCCCGAAAAGGGAAAAGGGCTTACTGAACACCCCTGGACAAGACAAGTCACCCGGACTTTCGTTTGAATGGAACTTGCATTCCTAGTGTTGCAGCCCCCTACTGCGCTTCGAAGGAGGATTATGGAAGGCGGTTTAGAGTTTACGGCCTGGTGTGGGGTTTAAAGTTTGGGGCTTAAGGTTTAGGGCTAAGAAGGAGCTTATGGGGATTGCATAGAGATATACAGGCGTGTCTTGCACTTAGGCTTCCAACAAATAGAGGCCGCCATTTAACATACAGCCCCACACCTCACCCAAACTGCAGGAGCTTGAAGAATGATGTAGGGTCTATTATTGTTGCTATTATTATTATCATTACTATTATTGTTATCATAATTATGTTATACAGGAATATACAGGCGGGGCCAGGTTGAGATATACAGGGTGGAGGATGAGTAGGAGAATTGAGGATCAGCTGGCAAAGAAGTCGGCAAATGCAATGGAAGTTGTGCTCATTTAGGGGTTTGCAAGGATAGGATGAACGTGCCTGGATAGTTATCTCACATACTCTTGAAGTCTATTTGAGGTACCCTGTACTACAGTACCCAGACCCTAAACCCTACAGCCTAAACCCTATGCCCACAGAGGCCTAAAGCAGCCATTTAAGCCATATCAGGTTCTTGTATTGCCAGAAAAGAACTATTCTGTTTTTTTTTGTTTTTGAAGATAGGGTTTGAGGGCTTAGGGTTTTTGGGTTTTGGGTATAGAATTTGGGGCTTTGGATTTAAAGTTTAGGGTTGACTGTTCAGCCTCTTTTACGCCCAACATCAGCTAGTCAAGTCTGAAGTCGCTCATGTAGGTCACAATTTGGAAAATTCAATAGGTGAGTCGGTCAGAGCCCCTGCCTCAATACAATAACAATAGCCCAGCATATTGGGGTTTGGGCTTCAAGGTTTACCGTTGAAAGCAGTTTCTTAGGGTGGTTGGGGTGGCTTTTGCTCCTCACAATAGACTCTCAGAATGATCCCTGTGAGATCCCCTATAAATCCTCCCTTAAGGAGTTTAGACTATAGCTCAAATACTTACAACCTCCTAAACCCTACCCCCTAAACCCTAAACCTCGTTGTTACCTTGGACCCCGAACCTCAGACCTCTTCGGGGTTTCCTTGGCCAGTAAGGTTTGTATGGAGTCTAGGATTTTCGGGGGGCTTAAGATTCAGGGTCTAAGGTTTTCAGGGGTCAGTGTCTTTTTCGTATATTTAGGGCTTTTAGGATTTAGGGTTTAGATTCTTGGGATTTGGGTGCCGAGAGTAACAAGCATAGCCATCACCCAAACTGCACCATTTGCAACCAAACATCGGCTGCCCGTGAAACCTTGCGTAAATCCTGCACGCTTCGGCCTGCATCGCACACTTTTAACGTTGAATCCTAGATAAGAACCGCCGAACCTCAAATCCCTCCGAACTTAGTGGATGTTGTGTAATATGGAATAAGGAAATGGTCCATACATTAACCCCTATAAAGCCCCCTAACAATGATTGATTAGCTTCCATGTCCTTTACCATTCTCTAAACCCTGGCCCCCGCAGTAGCTGCCATTCCCTAGTGACTACCTAAACCTCCAAAAGTATGTCTGTCTAGGGTTTAGTGGTTTAGTGGCTTAGGGTTTAAGGTTCTGGGTTTAGGTACCTGAACCCCCAAAAATATGTTTTATAGTTTTGGGCCATTATTTCACCTCCTTTTGGGGCCCTGAAACCAGAAAACAAAGCATCCTACCACGTTCTTGGCTCCACACGCGCTGCGCGGCACTCCATCGCCGAGGCGACGGGGGCGACTGTTGCCTGCAGCTTAGGATGTAAGGATCTTAGGGTTAAGGGTTTAGGGTAAGCATCGTTTGGTGTTTCGAGGGCTCTTAACATTGCAGTTTAGGGCCAAGGCTTTGGAGTGGCTCTAGCTGTTTGGGCTCCTAAAAGCTAGACCCTGCGCTAAATCTTGAAGCCTGAAGCCTTTGTTGCTGCTAGAAGGGCACGCTGGTCTCAGGCTTCCAAGGTTAGAGCTTAGAATCTTAGAGCGGAGGCTCTCAAGGCTTTGGGGTCGTTGCAGGACCCCGGGGTTGAGTGGCTCAAGTTTAGACTTTAGCTGCCTGACTTGTTGGCACTACCCCGTGAACCTCCACTCTATAATCCTTGCTCCCATTTTGTCCATTTTCTTTGCCATTTGATTCTCTCCCTTATTCTCAAATATCACCATACAAACCCTTTGAATCCCCCTTCAAAGACCGCAACGCCATAAATCCTAAACCACAACCCCGTATGTCCATCTCAAAAACCAATCCCAACTCTACCTGCACTCTGAACCCCAAAAGCCTCTAAAGGGTTTAGTGTTTAGGGTTTAGGGGTTTGGGTTCCCCTCTTTTTAGAACTTCCCCAATGCCCGTCCCCACTTTGCCTGTACCCTAAACCCTTAACCCTAGAACCCTTTGAAGTGACCCAAATATGAGCTGTAGTCTAAACTCCTAGTATCCCCCTTTATAACCCCTACAATAGTCCCCTATACAATCCCCTGTATAACCCCCTTGAAGGAGTATATCTCATATAAGCTCTGAAGATCCCAAAAACACTATCTCCGCTCTGCCTGCTGCCATGGACCGCATCGATTCGGCCCACTGCGACCACCCGCGCGTTGCCCTGGAAAGTTCTTGGGGCGCTTAGGGATTAGGGTTCAGGTTTTTGGTTCAGGATTTGGGGGGGTTGGGTTTGGATTTAGAGTGTAGGATTTCCAATCTAGGTTTGCGTTTGGGTTTTAGGGTTGGGGGTTTGGGATGCAGGGTTTTGAGGCTTAAGGAATGGAGTGTGGGTTGAGGTTTCAGGTAGAGGGTTGGAGGGTTGGGGCGTTGGGGTGTAGGGTGTGGTGGTTGGCGGGAGACGCGTGGAAAGATGAAGGCTTAGAGTTTGTGCAGGGGTTGGGGATCAGGGTTTAGGGTTTAGATTGTAGGGTTGCGGTTTTGGGATTGAAGGTTAGGCTTTCGGAACTGCGGCTTACAGCTGTGGATGAGGGATTAGGGCTTAGCTGCTACTGTTTAATGTTTAAGTGGGTTAGGCAGTCGGGTTGGGGAAAAGGTGCAAGTATAGGGAATTTGGAATATGGTTGGAGTTTGAGAAGTCAGGTACAGACAGGGGTTGGGGAGTGGGCGTTGTCGATGACAGTAGACGTGTGGGCGAGTACAGCTAAGGGATTCAGATTGGGGTTTAAGGTTTGTATCGTACGCTTGAAGATATGTGGTAGTTTCCCAAAATCGGGGGACCCCAATTTAGAATCGGGTTGGGGCTGGGAATTTGGCATTCGGCTGCCGCTTCTAGGGTTGCTCGCTTTGGGTTCTGGGTTTAGGGGATCAAGGATTTGGCTTTCAGAATGAGGGACCAGTGTATGAAGTGTGGGGGTTCTGTGTCTCATGGATCTTGAGTTCAGATGGTAGGGCTGAGGGATACGGGCTCCGGCCAAGGGATGACGACTGCAAGTTTGGGGCTCTAAAGTTCGCAGGGTCTAGGAGTTCGGGCAACGCCTGAGGAAATCAATCACCCCAAACCCTAAACTCTTGTGAGCACCACGATGTTTTCCCACGCTTGGCAATTCAGCCCAGTAGAGCTCGCGCTGATGTTGGTGTGCCGGGGTTTCGGGAGCAGGGGATGAGCAGTAATTGGGATGCGAGGATGAGAAGGACTACCGTACAAGAGCTATGGTTTGGAGTTTAGGGTGTAGTTAACTGAGGTTTAGGGCATTGAGCCCATGGAGACTAGGATCTGGGAGCTTGGATGGGTGGCAGACCTTCTGTTGATGGACCAAACCTTGTAGTATGCATGATGAAGGCGACACTCAGTTGCCAGGGGTTTACGGCACTCGAAGTCATTCAGGCTTCAGTCCATCAACAGCGTTGATACACAAACCTCGAAACCCGAGTTCCCGAACAGCTCAAATACCCTAAAGTTGGGGATGTAGACATCTCCTTGACGAAGCACATACACCACCAAAGCTTGCAAAAGAAGAACCTCAACAGAAACTTGCAAATCCATCCGTGCCTCTTCTTCGTGCGCCCTCCAAGAAGGGCCTTTTCGGTATGAAGTGCGTGGGTCTTGGGACTGAAGATTTGGAGATAGTCTAGCCCTTACTATGGGACTTAGTAAGTAGGTTAAAAACAGAAAAGAGAATGGTAGCTGCCATGAAATTTAGGGTCTAGGGTCTACGCCCTAAACCCTACACCTCAAAACCACAAAAGTCCTGAACCAAAAATCCTAAATCCTAAATACATGGAAGCCACCTTCCTGACGCTTTCGGAAAAGAACTCGACTATCCAGCTGATTGGGATACCCAAAGGGGCTCAAAGGTTTTGCTGTTTAAGATCTTGGCAATCCTCTGCCTAACTAGAATGGAACCCCCCTAAGATGAAAAACTCCCATTGGGGTATACTAATGAGGAAGAGTCAACATCTTGGCGGGGTTGGGGATGTTAAGATTAGGAGGGAGGTGATTACGTGATCCTCCTGGGGTTCTATATAACCCTAGTTTCCATTTGGTTCTCCCCACACGATCCATAGCAAGCCTAGCTGTTGTTTTTTCAGATTATTCGTCAAAACAACTTTCTTCACAAAATCTAAATTTGGGCTTTGGAGGCGTGCTCGCAGCAAGTTGTGCGCTGAAACTAAGAAACGCGCGCGACAAACAATTAGATTTGATTCTCCATTAGCGGGGTAAAATCCCTAAAGCCCAAACCCTGAATCCTAAACCGTAATCGGTTTAGGGTTTAGGGGTTTAGGGTTTGGGTTGAAGGTTTAGGGTGTATGAGGGTTTCCGGAACTTAGGGGTCCTCTTTTGGATCCCCACAATAAGAACCATACTATGTTGGGATCCATTTTGGGGTCGCCTAACTTATCGAAACCGTCATATAGCGATCTTGAAAGTGTTGCATAGTGTTGCTATGTGCGGACGGGGGGGGTATATGGTATAGGGCGCTTACAGGTTAAAGGTTGAAAGTATACAGGGACATTGAAAAACGTTATAGGGACATGGTGCATCGGACTGAATGTTTAGGATTTAGGGTTTAGGGCCTAGGGCTTGGGGTTTAGGGCTTAGGGCTTAGGGTTTAGGATTTAGGGCTTAGGGCTTAGGGTTTGGGGCTGAGGGCTGAGGGCTGAGGGCTGAGGGCTGAGGGCTGAGGGCTGAGGGCTGAGGGCTTCGGCTCATTTATCTGGATATAGCTCCCTGTAGCAATCACATGATTGTTATGGGGTGCTCCTTTGGGGGTTGTGGTTACCAAAATTATCTTGTTACTTATGTCCAGCGACGTAAAGCTAGCACTGAACGTTGTTCAAATTGAACCAGCAAAACCCCGAATAATTTTGGGGGCAGCTCCCTTACCAAGAAGGTCCTGACACTTTATGGCGAAGTTAAGCAGGACCGCTGTCCTGAGGCTTAAGCCGACTGCAAGCCGAAATCGTAGAAAAATCAAGGATGTACAGACCTGCCCACACCCAAGACCACCGGCCAGCCCTCAAACTTTGGTGGATGCAACCGGGCCCAAAGAAATCCTCAAACCCCAAACCCATGGGTTCCCCCTACTACCCGCGTGTTTAAGGTTTTAGCGATACTTGAAGGTTAATTACTATGAAGAAAGGGTAACCTAGGGAGTCATGTTGGGGGTGTAGCAGAGGAACCCATGCTAATCTCTCTCGCATCGGGCGTGGAGACTTGGATTGGGAATTGAGGTTTAGGGTTTAGATTCTGGCTCAAATTGCTCTACAATCTCCCTTACCATAAACTCCACACACACCAAACAAAAAATCTAACCCGCACTCCAAAACCCGACACCCCAAACACAATCCTGACCGCTAAAAGCCAGAACTAAACCCTAAACCGTAAACCCTAAACCTTAAACCGTAAGCCCTAAACCCTAAACCGTAAACGCTAAACCCTAAACCCTAAACCCCTAAACCCTAAACCCTAAACCCTAAACCGTACACCCTACACCCCAAACCGTAAACCCTAAACCGTAAACCGTGCTGCTCCGGCTCAGGCCCGAGCATTTCCTGCAGCACTGCCGGGCGCGTCGTAAAGAGGATCCCCAAGTGCCTCCAGGGCTCTTAGCCATTAAACCTCCAGCGGGTTTAGGGTTTAAAGGTTTTGGGTTTAGGGGTTAGGGTTTTGGTGTTTAGGGGCTTAGGGTTTAGGGTTTCGGGGTTCTGGGGTTTAGGGTTTAGGGTTTAGCGGCTTAGGGGTTTGGGGGCTTAGGGGTTTAGGGTTTAGGGCCCTAAAGTTCAACTCAAGCTGCCAAAAAGTTGGGGATCTGAGGCTATGCTTTACGGAGGTTCTGCAAGTTGCGAAGCTTTCTTGATACCTGCAAATACTTTTGAGGTGCTAAAAAACTAAACCACGGTCTGCTTGCAGTCTAAGACGCACGTGGGTGCTTGGACATCTCTACTTTATCTAACGGCTCAAATGCCCAAGTGAATGCTTAAGCTTGGTGGGTAATTCTGAAACCCAAAACCTCATATAAACTCAAGCCCAAAAATGAAACCCTAAATCCCGCCTGAACCTGAATCCTAAACTGTTACATAAACCTAAGCCCTAAACCCTAAAGCCCCAAACCCTACATAAGCCCCAGACCTTATTGTAAGCAGTCTAGCCTCAGGGGCCGCAGACGGTCGGCTGGGCGACCTAGGCTGATGAGGACTTTTCTGAAAGTTACCCTGATAGCTTAGACTAAGGGTATAGTTCCCCTTAAGTAGATAGAATGTGACTGTGGGTACATTATAATAAGATCTCCATATACCCCGTATTCTAGCTACTTAAGAGGTACTATAGTCGGAGCACGAAATGGAAACTAGATGAAAATAGGTTTATATTGAGGTTTATAAGAATAACATGTACCGTCCGTAAGAGGGCGCTGGTAGCGTACACCCTGGACCCGAGCAAACCGAACCCAAAATTGGAGAGACCATTGGAAAACGAAAAATCAACTGCGCTTCGCTTAGTTGGGGGTTGAGGGCATGAGGAGGTTTTGACAACGCAAGGCCCAAAATTGGAACCCTAGAACTGCACATGACTCAGAAGCTGCCTCATATTTGGAATTGGGAATGCCCGAACCCCCTGATCGATGGAACTAAGCCTTCTAGGGGTTGGGGTAACTGAAACCGCTAAATTTGAACCAGCCTAAACCCTAAACCCTATAGGGTTGGGTTTACACCTTCAACCCTGGAACCCAAACCCTCAAAAACCGAAGAAGAAAACAAAAAAAAAAGGGCAAACCCTAAACCCTTGACCCAGTAACTCTTCAAATCCAAGCCACTAAACCCTAAACCCTTGAAACCCCTAACCACTTAACCCCTAACCCCTAAACCCTAAACCCTTAAAACCCCGAATCACTAAACCCGAAAGCTTGAACCCCCCCCCTCCCCCCAAAAAAAAAACTAGACCCTACACCTGAAACCCAAAGCCCCTTGTGTAACCCTAAGCCCTAAATCCTAAACCCTATATAATATAGTAGTTTCCATTTCTTTTTCCAGTATCCCCTATATTACCCCAATGGGCCCTAATCAATCCCCTGCCACCCTAAACCCTAAACCTTGGGTACTGCCCCCCCCCCAGTAACAGTCTATATTAGGGGTCCTATTAAGGGCTATATATAACCATACTATAATTATCATCCAACTGTTATTGAGGGGGGCAGTACCCGACCTAAACCCTAAAACCCTAAACCCTTAAACTCTTAAACCCTAAACCCTAAAACCCTAAACCCTAAACCCTAAAACCCAAAGCCCCTGCCACCCTGAAGCCTGCCCTCCTTCCTCGTGTAGGCGCCAGGCCTATCCGCCGCCTCCTCCTTGGCGTCGTTTGATGGTGGAGGAGGGCTTTTCGGATTTTACGGTTGAGACTTTGAGTTAGGGGTTTAGGCGTGTAGGGGTGTAGATTTTAGAGTTTAGGCTTTCAGAATTTCAGGTGATTCAGGTTGTAGGGCTGGAAGGGGTTTTCAGGTGTAGGGCTTGTAGAAAGCCGGGTTACGGAGTGATAGACTTTAATTTCGGGTAGCCAATGTTCCATACTTCTTGCATCACACCCTGGCTCAGAGGCTCGAAACTGTTTCCATGTCGAGGATTACCCCCCCTAAACCCTAACCCCTAAACCCTAAAAACCCTAAACCCTACGTAAAACCTAAAACCTAAAACCCTAAACCCTAAAATCCTAAACCCTAAACCCTGTAGAACCCTATAAACCCAAGGACCCCAAATCTAGCAGGGTCCCCTATTCGGGGCCCATGGTTAGGACCTGATATTTAGGGACGTTCATGATGCTCCCAGAAAGGACCCAATAGCCTTATAGTCCCCCTTAAGTAGATAGAATATGGGGTATATGGGGATCTTATTATAATGTACCCAAAGCCATATTCTATCTACTTAAGGGGGACTATAAGCCCTCAAAAAGCAACCTAAGCCTTGAGGCCGCAACGGGCTCAAACTGTGAAGCTCCACCTGCTCCAAGGAATGGAAATGGTTTAAGGTTTAAGGATTTGGGTTTGGGGATTAGGTTTCCGGAGTTCTGAAGGGTCGCATAGAGAGATCTAAATGGTTCTGTCGGCCTTCCCCGGCATATGAAACAAAGGGAATGATTATATAGAGTTCGACGAGGCCTCCACCAACGAATAGCAACCTCAAAGGATAATGGAAAGCATGTCAGGGTCCTCGTGAGCCTGGCCCAAGGTTGAGGCCTTCGGCATCTTTATTCTAGGCGTCGTCGTGCAAGGCTCAAGGTTTCAGGATTTAGGGGGTTTAGGTTGAAGATGCCCCCAAGCAAAGAACTGCCTCATGTACGCAACTTTACACCAATTACGCCATTGGGTCCTGAAAGGGTTCTGCGCCATCCCTCACACTCCAGTGTTTCACTCCCTTTCGGTGCTTGCCTTTGTCATGGCATGTAATAGTTTCCAAAAGTAGGGCACCCCAATATAAGCTCCAAAACACGGCCATGCTTATCATAGGGACCCCAAGAACGGTACCACTAATTTTGGGAAACCCTAGATCCTAGTTCTCCCTATGTAACTCCTATATCCCCATAAAGGCACCCCGAACTTTGGGAAGCCCTATATGAACCATAGTCTAAACTCCTCCTATCCCCCTTAATAACACCTATAGTAGTCCCCTAGATGATCCTCTTTATGACCCCCCTTAAGGAGGTTAGACTACAGCTCGTACGGTGCTCCTGCTCAAGAATTGAATGGAATCTACACGGTTTAGGGTTTAGGGTTTAGGGTTTAGGGTTATCGCAACATGCAAGGGCCAGAATACACAAAGATCAGGGTTTAGCGTTTAGGGTTTTGCGCTTAGGGTTTCGGGCTATGTCCAAGGGTTATATACCGGTTTTATTAGGATATACAAGGATATTACTGTATTGATGGAGCATCAAATGGAAAATGACATGGAATCGTACATAGCCCATGACCTTCACACACATTCCTAGTCATAGCGCCGAGTGATCCCGAAACTCTCCAGCAGAGACCCGACACTTCCTGCTCTTTGGTAGGAAATGGGGGAGGGACTTCTACACAGTTTAGGGTTAAGGGTTTAGAGCTCAGATGGGAGCTTCCAAAGTCTTATCCTTGATTCCTTCCCTGATGTCAAGCAGCAAGCTAACCCGTAACGCTAAACCCTGCATATCCCTATGGACCTCTTGCTTACCCTTACTCCGATACAGAACACCCATATATCTTGAAACCCTTGTAGAATCCCGACATGTCCTCACAGATCGCTGTACAACGCCTAAAGAATTCAGTATATCCATATTATAACCTGTAGAGCCCCAAACTCTAAACCCTAAACTCGCCAACCTGTGTCATCGATGAGAAGTCCCTCAGGCGATTCACTGATGACACGGGCAGCGGGGACGTTGCGGACCTCTGTGGGAAAGCGAAGTTTGGGAGTTGTAAAGCTTTGTATGAAGGGTTCAGTGAAGGCCCCAGATTAGTAAACATGCAGCTAGGAGCCCGAACATACATCGGCATCTTTATTGAAACGCCTATTATGCTAATTGAATCAGAGGCCTACATGACAAAGAGCTCGGAGTTTCCGACGCGAGCCATGTTAAAAAGCTATGTGAATAGTGCATTTTTCATGACTTCACCAGGTAAGACTCTAATCCTCCTACAGACACTACAGCCCCAACACGAAAATGTTGTCTCACTCTAGGTATTGAAGACTGCAACCCCTACTCGGAATATCACTCATTTGTAGACTGCCTAACGCAAAGAAGCTGTGCAAACCGAATGGGTCTTTGCAGGACGTACTCGACGAGTTTTTTGAGGAGCCCACGTACTTCCCCCCAGGAAACATGAAACCCCAAAAGGTCGCTTGTGCTCTTGTGTCTTTGTGACAAGGTGTCGAAAGGGCTTGATTGGATTTCCATGTAAATATGGGCCTGGCTAAAAAGCAAAAAGATGTCAGAATCTTGAGACGTCCTCAGACAAACCGGTTTGGGGTTCAGCGCTTTCGGGTTTAGGGTGCGCGGTTCAGGGCTTTAAGGTATAGGGTTCAGGGCTTTAGGGTTTAGGGTGTAGGGTTCAAGGGTTTGGGGTGTAGGGGTTCAGGGATGTAGGGTTTAGGGCCTCGGGTTAATGGTTGATTGGCCAATAGTCGTTGGCAAGCTGACAATGAAAAGAAAAAAGGATGCCAAACCCTAAACGCTAGTCCTTGAGGCCCAAGTTTCCTGTAGAAGTTGCGGGTTCAAAATGTCTGGCTTCCACTGTCGGTACCCCACCCTAAATCCTAAACTGCATAGGAATTGGTGGGAACGGCAACAATCTTTCTGGGGGGCAAGATTTAGGGTTTAATTTCGGGGGAGAGCGTTTTTACCTCTGCACGGACTTGAGTCATTTGAACCCTAACCCTTAACCCTAAACCCTAAACCCAAAGCCCTGAAACCTAAACCTTAAACCCTAAACCGTAAACCCGTTTGACCCTTGAGTCGTTTAGGGTGCTCTCAGAAGAGGTGTGGCCTTTAAGAGTGGCTGCTTTTAGGGTTTAGGGTTTGGGGCTGTTTAGGGCTCAGGGTTTAGAATTTATCGCTTAGGGCTTAGGGTTTAGGGTTTAGGGCTCAATTAAGGTTTCGGTTCAGGGTTTAGGACCATGACCCCAGAGGGCACATATCCTGTAATCAAGGACTCTGCGCCAAATTGTGCTTGGAACCCTAGCCTGGTTTGAGGTCTACTTCTTACTGACGCGAAGTCAAACCTCCAAGTATCCTCCTTAATAACCCCTATAAGACTCCCCTATAGAATCCCCTATATAACCCCCCCCCAAGAGGTTAGACTATAACTCATGTGAAGAGGACAAACGAACAGAAGGATCGCTGCCTTTCTTTGCCAACCTGCCACTTTGACCATTGTGCTGCAACGGGAGCGCCAGAATGATGAAATGAGCTATAGTCTAAATACCTTAAGGGGGTTATATAGGGGATTATCTATGGGAGTATTTTAGGGGTTGTTAAGGGGGCTACTAGGAGTTTAAACTATAGCCCAAATGGAGCTGCCTGGACAGGCTGCAGTCGCCTGCTCCCTCCCTTCCAAACATTCACAAAAGCAGTAAACTTGAGTTAGAGAACGGCAACCCAAGCATGACACTGTTGAATCCTAAGCCCCTAAGCCTCTAAGCTCCAAATCTACCTTAATCATACCTTCTCCACATTAAAGAATGGTTTCCCAAATTAATGGGACCCCAGTATAGATCCCTAATTCCAATAATCCTTATTAATCTTGGGAAACTACCAGGGATCCTGGGGCCTAGGCGTGGAAGCCCAAGCCATCAGAGACCTTTACAAGGTACACCTACTTGGTGCCGCCAAATTCTTCAAAAATCATGGCTCCCCCTCCGCGCCTAGACTGCCCAGGGTTTAGGGTTTAGGCCCCCCACCCCCCCGGCGTAAGGTTCCCAAGGCACTAGCCTCATTTTGCGGGAGAACCCATGCTAAGAGTTGCCCCATTCTGCCCTTGGCTTGGGCTGAAGGTGGCCGGATACTAGCATCCTCTAAGTTGCTTCGATACTTGGATTCAGTAGGGTTTAGGGTTTGGGGTTTGGGGTTTAGGGCTCAAGGTTTAGGGTTTAGGGTTGAGGGTCTAAGCATAAATCCTCAACCTTAACACCTAAACGAAAAGCCTAAAAAACCCAACCCTACACTACACTCTAAACCCAAACACCTGCAACCCAATCTCAGACCCTCAACCCTAAGCCTCAAGGCTCAAGCCCTAACAGGAAACTTGCAAAGCTCTGAGGCCGCTGACGCCAGCCATGCCAATCATGCCCTGTGGCGTAGAGGACGGTGGCGGCGCCTTGTTTGAGGGGTTTCAGGTTTGGGGCTCATAATGAGGAGGTCTAGGGTTTGAGAGGCTTGGGATATGCGATTTGAGGGAACCTTGGCTTTGGGGATTCGATTAGGCTTCAGCATTAACCCTAAACCCGACTTGTTGGTGTTCCGATATGGCTCAGAATGCCTCTCCCTACCAAGCTCCAAAACCTATGTAGCATATCCCAAACAACCCTTTTTCTGCCCGGTAAAAGTCCCAGTTCCTCTCTACAACCCTATATAATCTCTCACACTGGGAAAGCTAAACCCCTAAACCCTGAACCCTATGCTCCCCCTCAAAAAAGCAACCCCAAGCCTGAAACCTTAAACCCCGAAAGCCAACATTCCCAAACCCCAAACCTAAACTCTAAACCAAAAACTAACTAAACCCTAAACTCTAACCATTACGTGCAACCCTGCAACCCTAAGCCCTGAACCTCATAACCTGAAACCCTCGACCCGAAACCCTATAACCCCAAAATCTTATGACCCAAAAGCAACAGCCCTGAACCTCTAACCCTATATAACCCTACAATCCTATAACCCTATCACCCTTGAATCCTAAACCCCAAACTCCCAAAACCCTTCCGTAAATGGGAGCCCTAGCCCTAAACCCCAAACCCTAAACCCTAGACCCCTACACCCCTTGAATCGGGTAAAGAGGCCTTTGGCCGACCATCCTCGTCCTCCACGCCCATAGCCCGCAGGACCTCGGAGATGTCCTGGTGGCTTTAGGGTTTAGGGTTTAGGTTTAGGGTTTAGGTTTAGGGTTGAGGGTTAAGGTTTGGGGCGATTTGGTAGGGTTGGGGGGTTGAAGGGTTCAGAGTTAAGGGGTTTAGGGTTCAGGGCTTTAGGATTGAGGGCTCTAGGGCTGTAGCGTTTGGGATTTGAAGGTTTCAGGGCTTCCGCGTTAAAGGTTTTAGGGTTGAGGCTTTGGGGGTCTTAGGTTTTAGGGTTTATAGAGTTCGGGGGTTAAGGTTAAAGGGACAAGGTCTGGGTGAGATGGCGCGGGCTCCAGAAGTTTGAAAAGTTTGGAGCTTTCTAGACAAGCAATGTTAGCAACTAGGTTTCCATAAGAAATGTTTGAGAAGAGGGGTAGGCAAGAAGGCGAGTAGTTCAAACTCAAGGGAGTGGATTCCCAGCAAAGACTGCGTGATGGTCGACCTAGACCCCCTTCCCGCTTCCTTCCCACATCCGCAGGAGGCTAGATGAGAAATTTCTCAGAACAGGGTGGACACTAGTGCCAGTGTTTAGCTGAAGCTTAGAATTTCTGGTTCAGGGGTGTCATGATAAGAACATTCCGGAGTCCTTCTCGGGATGTGAAGACTGTTAGATGCAAAAAGGGCGGCCCCTACTTCGGCGCAACTCTGGGCATATGGCCCCTACCCGCTTTGAAGACAAACTTGTCCTGCATAATGAACTTGAGCGTCGCGGATATAGAATAAGGCCAAGGGGTGCAGTTTACTTGCTGGCTTTTAATGGCAAATGAAAGCATGAAGAAAATACATGGAAGCTAGTATAGGGCAAAGGGCGTAGGATTATTCGCGGGAATTAAAGGACGAAGGAAACAACCCAAGCTACTACAATGTTAACCTACCATTGACCAAGGGGTGACAATAGAATATTCCTGCCAGGCCTTAAAAAGTCTGGAAGATTACTTTTGCTTTCTAACAAGTTCGGAGCCCAAAACCTACAAACAGGTTCCATAGGCAAAAATGAAGGGATAACCCCATCTTATACTTCTTCTGCAGTCCAGCTAGAACCTACGGAGCTCCTCTACAAGCGTGATGAGCTGATCGAGTTCCTGCCAGCCACATCACACGGCTTCAGCTGCAGGGGAGAGGATGTAGTATTTGGGTTGGTCGAATCCATCCCCTTTACGATACTAGTGCAGATTGTACCTGCAAAGTCTTTATAATGTATAGACGTGGTTTATAAAAGACTGTGCTTCAGAGGCTTCGGCAGGGAAAGAGATGCCTGACACCCTCGAAGATTCCAAGGTAAATCTAGACTGGGGCCTGATCCTAAGCCTGTTGAGGGAGTAGGGGTTTAGGGCTTGGGGTTTCCGGGCTTAGGGTTGCCCCAGGCCCAGAACTCCTAGACCGCAGGTCCTGATAGCAGGGTAAGTTGCGAGGATGACTCGATGTTCAGGCTAAAACGTGTTTACGGGATGTAAAATGTATAACGTTTAGGGCTAGGATCTAAAGTCTCCTTTAAAAAGTAGCTTGTAGGGATGTGTTATATAGAGAGGTTAGGGTCTGGTGTTAGGATTTAAGGTTCATCACTCGGGAATTCGCGAGGAATTCTCAATATGCTGGATCTCCTCTGGGCCTTATAGAATTACGGCCCCCCTCCCCTATTTGCCCGCGCGAAATGCCCGCTCATCGGAATGTGCTGCGTATAGCAGTGTTTTGGTGTTTGTGGATGTGGGTGAAGTGAACGTTATTATGGGTGCCGGCATGGATTCACTCATTGTGGATGTGGTCGAAATGAACG
>CAJNIZ010044848.1:82777-95734 GCA_905231905.1 Symbiodinium pilosum
GTATTGCAATGTTTTGGTGGTTGTGAATGTGGTCGAAGTGACCGTTATGATCGGTGAACGTTGTTATGGGTGCCGGCATGCATTCGCTAGTATCTTGTTTTTCTGTAAATAACAGTAATCTTGCAGTTGTGGAAGTATTTATACGGATGCTGTGACCTTGGATGCGCACGTAACATGAAGATGCTGTGGGCAAATAGGGGGGGGTGTGGGTAGAATTAGGACAGCCTGGCTCTGGGCTCTGGGGTATAAACTTGGGATCTTTATTTTTCTCCGAAAGGTGCATATTCCCTGGATTTCGTGGTTGCGTTGACGGAATCTAAAGCTACTACCCATCGTAAGGAACTACATTTGTGTGCAATATACACATACCTGGCAACTTAGTTTAACTTCCTTAACACCTGAAACAAGCCCTGTACTATCCCAGTGTCCATCCATTTAATTGTTCATCGTCTTTTCCGTTTGATTTTCCAGTATCTCGAAAACCCTGGACCTGAAACCCTGAACGC
The DNA here is from genome assembly GCA_905231905.1 of Symbiodinium pilosum. Taxonomy (NCBI): domain Eukaryota; class Dinophyceae; order Suessiales; family Symbiodiniaceae; genus Symbiodinium; species Symbiodinium pilosum. The sequence goes on from CAJNIZ010044848.1 coordinate 83,284, forward strand.
TTGTGTGTCTGCAAGCTTGCACAAGCTGGCATGGAATACCCCAAAGTGCACTTTACACAGGCGGTCCCTTGAAACAGGGGTCTATGTTTACGGTTTAGGGCTCGGGCTTTTGGGTTCCATGCTGTTTTGGGTGGAGGGTAAATACCCAAAGCAAAACCTTCCGAGACGCTGAGCTGTACCTCCCCTACATAAACATGGAAGCGGACATGGTCCCCTTTTTGACAATGAATGGTCTATGTGGTACCGTTTTTTAAGGCTGCCAGGGCAGGCAGGGGAGGGTGAATTCGAGCGTTTCTAGGCGCTCCATGCAAAGCTAACCCCTGTAAACCTCGAAGTGCTATCGATAAAGGATTCAGGATTCGGGGTTTGCTGTTTGATGTATAAGGTCCCGGGTCCCCCCACCACCACCCCTTTGCTACCCTCCCCAAGTTTTCTCCTTAATTAAGGAATTTTAGGGGAATCGTTGAACGGGGGGCGGTGGTAAGAGAACTCATGTCATGACTTAAATACCTCCCCGAAAAATAGTAGTGTGAAACCCCATGCAGCCGCGTTGAAAGAAGGGACTCCGGACACTCACAAGCCCCTAAACCCTGTATATCCTAAACCTGAAACCAAGCACATCTCAAACCCTAAACTCCGTATCTCCTAAAGATAACTTACATATATATATATAAAAACTATATAAACCTCAAGCCCTAGAGCCTTCCACTCAAAACAGAAGTCCAGCCTGCGGGTCCAAGTCTCTACCTTGCTCCAGAGCCTGCAGCTACAGGTTTCAGTCAGAACCCAGGTTTAGGGCCTTGGATTTAGGGCGTGAGGCATTAACCAAAACCATGCCCAATACTTCAGAAAGACATCGCTGAACGCCCTCAAATTCGCAGTTTTAGTCATGAAAGTCCGTGCCTTGGGCTTTTGGCTGCTCCGGGTCTGAGGCCACGAAGGAATCGCATGGTTTAGGGTTTAGGGCTGAGGGTTCGGTGGGACTACTAAGGGTAAACATTCTGAAGCCACAGCGGCTGTTCCACGACTGCTGCACTGTCAAGGTCAAAACCCTTATCAACCCTCACGAAATTCATCACATACCCCTGTCGCATTCCGTAAACCTCACATCCTACAACCGAATTCCTACTTACGAAACCCTAAAACTTTCATCAAAACTCCTTAAGCCCCAAACCCTACATTCACCCAAGCCGAACTCCTGTATATCATGTCCCTACCAGTGACTACATTGCACATCTAAGTCCCGTAGTCCCCTATCCTACTGAAACATTATACCCTGCAACCCTCAACCGCCAAGACTCTGAACCCCCAATCCTGACTGCTGTACACCCTCGTAGTCCCTTCAGAGAATCAAGTAGGACCCTATATTATACCCCTTTATAACCTCCATTATAGTAGGTTCCTTTCTCTCTTCCATATATACCCCTGCATGGGGGCTCCCTATGCAGACACCCAGACCTGTACAAGCTGCTCCACGCGCTCCGAAGCATCGGCTCGGGCTCCCTTGGCCGGCACTTTGCTGGTTTGGGGTTTCGAAAAACTGGATTAGGGTTTCGGGTTTAGGGGTTAGGGTGTAGGGTTTCATATCTGGAGTTAGGGCTTAGAGTTTAAGATTAGCAGAAACGTACAGTATCGGCCTGATGTCCGGAGTCCTAGGCCCCAGGGTTGAGGTCGTACAGAAACTGCGCAGGGCTCATACCCGGAGTGGTAAACCTTGTAGAAACTGTATGGTCCAGAGTTGTCGGGTTGAAGATGAGGGCTTATAAAAGCCCTAAATCCTCCAGCCTGAAGCATAAGCGACAGCAGGTCCACAGTGCTGGACGGAGTGTTGTGCCGTTGCACGCCAAGCTTTTTGGCGCATCCCTTGCCTGCTCCATACTGAAAAGTGCATCATAGCACAAATCCGTAAACCCTAAGCCCTAATCTCCCACCCTATCCTTACATCTTCCCTGCATACTGGGAAAGTGACTTATTGTATTGATAAATGCATGATTGAAAAAGAAGCTTCATTCTTGCATAAGTTTAGGGCTGAAGGTTTAAGGCATAGGGTCTAGGGGGCTGGGGTTTAAGGCCTAAAGTTTACAGTGCTCCTGCCCCTTAACTGGCTGAGTCCCCCCCAGAGGGACCCCACTGGACCAAGAGGGCTCTCAAAAGAAGCTTGAGAAAGCTTTGCTTGGTGGACGGAATCCAGCATGACCCTAAGTCCACAACAGTACCAAAATATCCTAGGTTTTAGGGTTTGGTTGTACATTGGGTACTGCCCCCACCCAGTAACAGCCTATAATAGGGGTAATATTATGGGCTATGTATGACTGTGATATGAAAATTATCCAGCTGTTGCTGGGTGAGGGCAGGACCTAAGTTATACAGGGTCACAGAGGATTTTGGCCATCAACATTCTCATGATCCTGTGCTCGTCCCAGTGAAATCCTAAACCTTGAACTTCAAACCAAACCCCCGAAGCTGTCAACTCGAAACCCCAAAAACTTTCTTCCCGGCTCCCCTGCCAGCGCCCCCAACACTACCCCCCTCTTGGGTTCCCCCTCACTGGCGGAATGACCCTGATCAAGGAAAAAGCCTGCGGGTGCGGTATACTCTGGACCCTGAACCCAAGCCTAAACTCTAAACCCTGAACCCTAACCGTAAACACTTGACCCTGAATTCTAAGCCCTGAACCCCAGCCCCTAAAAGCACTGCAACCACCCCAGTCAGGTGTCCGCGCGATCATTCTGGCGATCTCCTGCTTAGGGTCCGGGAGGCTTCAGAAAACTGAAGGTTTGGGTTCAGTTTAGGGCTTAGGGTGCAGGCTGAGGGGGTTCAGGGTATAGGGGTTTAAGATTCAGGGTTTGGGCTTTTAGGCTTAGGGCGCGGGGCCTAGGAAGCTTCGGTACCCTCATTGTGTATGTATTCATGTTCATTTTTCAGGAACGTCTGAATTCCTTACCCCCTCAAAGCGCTGGTGGTGGTCAACTCAAAGATTTGGAGTGCAAGGACTTGGGGCTTAGGGTCCGCGTTGAGGGATCAGGGTTTAGGGTGTGGCTTTTAGGATTTCTGCTTCGGCGTTACGATGCTGGATGAAAAGTTGGGCTGTAGGGTTCGGAGTGCGTGGAGGGTCTAGCTTACGCCTTCCAGCCTTCTTACAGAAAGGGCACTGCAGTCCTCTAGCATGCAGTAGCAACATCCTGTTGTGTCCCTGGCCTACAATTGAGAGGCTAGTGAAAACCTTGGTGAAGCATCACAACCTTTAATACGCAGAGCGCTAAACGGTGGCCCAAAAGATGGTTCCATGTCAGGGTCCCTGAACTAGTCAGCCTGAATCCTAACGTGTTAGACAGGAATCTGAAATTTGGAGATTCGTTTTAATGCTCTGAACTTGTACCAGCTACGCACCAACACCATCAATTCCGGCTCTGAATCCTCCAATTCATATCCCCCAAATGAGCTTAGGCCCTGCCAGACTAGTTCCCTCTAGAAGGTCAGAATACACATGCAATGCTTGTATGTATGAGCTATCGTCTAAACTCCGTGTATCGCCCCGAATAACCGCTGCAGTAGTCCCCTATATAACCCCCTTTAAGGCATTTAGACTATAGCTCATATACACCTTGCCTATACTCTTCAAGGCAACTGAGACGAGCGGACTGAGGGGGTATATAACCCATACACAACCCTGCGGCACAAGCATCAGACAGCCTGCCCCATCGACTCCCCACACCTGAATCCTAATGCAAAACCTCTAAAACACTGATTCTGGAGCGAAAATTTAAAATCAATCCAAGCGCCTCAACCACAAGCGCTGACAATATTGCGATAACTAGACTCTGTCATGTCACTGAGATGGGATTTGCCCCCCACTTACCCCCACCCATCCTCCATAGCCCCGACAGTCTCCATGAAGTCCTTGAAAAGCCTCTAACGGACCCAGTACACTACCCAGCAAGACCCATGCTTGCAGAGAGCCCCTTTATGTCCTAGAGAGAAATCCGAACCCTGAATCTTGGTGCGGACACTGCTCCATGCACCGAAGACCATAAATTAACTAGAGTCTAAACTCCTCAAAGAGGGTTATATGGGGGAGTATCTACGGGGAGTATTATAAGGGTTATTAAGGGGAATACTAGGATTTTCGACTATAGCTCAAATGCTGAGTCCCGAGCCTGAATCTTAAACCTCCGAACCCTTCTCTCAAGATGTTGCTATCCACAAAGGTTACAAAACCTGGTGACTGGTAAATCACAAGCCCATACACTCCCAGAACCCACGCCAGGTCCCTACCTGGGCCTATGAACCGTCTTGACCCTACAGATTTCCCGCCTCATCCTAAAACCCTAGACCGCAATACCGCCGATGGACGAATTCCTGCGCCGCCTTGACTAGCTTAGATCCTGGAAACTGCAATGGTTTCGGGGCTCGGGCAATGCAAAACGTCTTCCGTCAAAAATGCGTTAACGTCTCCACTAGCGCACCACCATCTGGAGGGTGCCAGGATCAGAAAAGAATGACATTGCAAATATGCGTAGGCCCCCGCCATTGCAGTCCGATTGAACACCGTATTCAGGATCAGTTTCCACGTCATGTTCATATCCTGTGCATTTTATTCTCCATTGGTCCTTGTTTAAACTCACACATTACATCCCTAACCTCAAACCCCAGAATCCCCGCCTCATCTTCGACCTCCTCCTTGGGTCTCGTTGGAGGCCGCGGCGGGGGCTGCGAGGGCGCCGCCGGCGCCGGCGTCGCGCCAGCCAGGTAGGCGGGGCCTCGGTGGCAGCATCTCAAAACGCGCAGGCGAACGTTGAATAATAGCATAGATAAGACTAATACTAGTAGTAATAGTAGTAGTAGTAGTAGTAGTAGTAGTAATAACAGTAATCCTATACAAGCCTTAGTTATAGTAATACTAATTTGGGTACCCTGAGATCCCCTGGAATGGCTGTGTTCTGCATATGTACGTTTTAGAGTCTAGGGATTCGGACAATTTTGGGGTTGCTAGAACTTCAAGAACATTTCATTGTTATAGTCATTTCACTGCGGGTATGACCCTTACTACTGTTGTTGAGCTCTATCCTGCTTTAGGTTAAAGTTTGGCAACCTATCCCTGAAGCTTAACTCCACTGTGAGGCCTCAAGCTAAACCCTAAGCCCTAGACCCTGTACCTTTAACCGTTAGGGCTGTCCAGTCCAGAAATTTGGGCTTTCCTGGGCATCCCGCAATCCTACAGAAAGGCCGCCAGTCTTGAAGCCAATTCAGGGTTTAGGGTTTAGGATCTGGGGCTTAGGGTTTACGGTCTGTCTGGGATGTGGGGTCTAGGGTTTAGATGATTCTGAAGTCCTGGGCTGCGGGCTGAGGAGTTGGAGGCTTCACAAGTTCAAGTCTGAAATTCCCATTGTGAAAATTCAGAGGCGATGGGCCGAGGGTAAAAGCCGCAAACTGAGACGGGACTCCAAGCACATTGCAGGCTGAACTTTAAACCCCAACCCGCAAAGCAAAGCCTCCCAAACCCCAGACCCAACCCTAAAACTCTGAACCCTACCTTAGAACCTTGCAGACCTTCAGTTTTTGGACCCCATGGAACCCTGAAGCTTATCCACTTGTGGAAGACACCTGACGCAATGAGCTGAGAGTTGCCAACTTGTGCTGCATGCTGTGCCAGACTCAAGCAAAGCTCAAAAGGCTTACTGCCCCCTATCATATCCCGGCAAATAAGCCCGTGGACCTGGGTCCTGCTACTGCTGGGCCAAGCTCTGGCTGTCCCAACTTGCAAAGCAAAGCCAACACAATTCGTTGCAAGTTGTCCCACACGTAAACAACACAGAGAACGGAGCCATCACTGAGATTTCCCGCAAAGCACACAAGATGGGCTTTCGCGGTGCTTGTCAGTAAACCTATCGAGGTGGCGCCAACTAGTTTCGGGTGTCGTTTCCAGTACTCCATTCCATACCAACAGTCGTAAATCCTAAACCCTATGTTACCTTCCATGTCCTTTTCCATTCCCCCATTCCCTCCTAGCGACCAGAGAGTCGATCCGAAACCTTAGACCCCATATGTGTGTATGTATATATACACACACATCCCTGTAACGAAAAATCTATGTATTTTTCATGTTGCCTTTCCATTTGATATTCCGTTTACTAACATCCACAAAGCCTTGAACCCTAAACTTAGGATCCTATGATCTGACATCGCAAGTAAACTTAGTGGTTTTTCGTAGGGTATAAGGGAATATATTCCCTATATTGTTCGTCTATGATATATTCCCTTCTTCCCTACTATAACAACTAAAATATACCCTACTTTAATGTAATATTATATCTCCATGTCCTTTTCCCTTAGCCCTATACAACCCCAATCTATTCTCTTATTCCCTACTAAGAGCCTAAACCCTGAATTTAGGCTTTCAACCCTAAACCCTGAACTTTCAACCCTGATCCCTAAACCCTAAGAAGTCGGGGGCCAAGCTGTCCTCTGCCCCGTTGACTAGGCAGAGGTTTGCCTTGTGAATGTTGGTCAACAACTGTTTCCATGATCCTACATGAGCCATTGTCTAAACTCCTAGTATCCCCCTTAATAACCCCTATAGTAGTCCCCTATATAATCCCCTGTATAACCCCCCTTAGAGGAGTTTAGACTATGGCTCACATACGTTAATACCGCTTGAGGGGTCAGGGTTTTAATTTGGTACTCTAGCAAGGCAATTCCCAACTCGCGGTCAGGAGTTTGGAGGTTGGGGTTTAGGGTTGGGCACTGAGGTTTTGAGGCACGAACCAACATTTATACCAACTCCGTTGCGAATGGCTCTGGCTTCTGTTGAATTTGACGAAGGCTCTTGTTTGGGCCTTGCCTTCCAGCTGAACACAAGGACTGCTTGGAGAGTCATGGATCGTTGTACAAGCGCTTTTAAGCAGGATGCCTGCTGTCGCACCCCAGATTTGCATACTACACTGCCCCTGAAGAATTACAAATGTGATTTTGAAATGTTTTCGGGATCCCCTACAGCATGACAAAAAGAGAACCCAGGAACATGATATCGGAGTTTTGTGCAGGCCCACCGTTTGGTACCCCGGTCTTCGGTTAGCTACCCGTGGACCTCCAAGCCGAGCAGTACAGGTAGGGCAGCCAAACCCACTGTTCAGGATGTGGGGCTTGGGGTTTAGGGGGGGTTTGGGGTTTTGGGATTTGGGGTTCAGGGCGTGGGGCTTAGGATTCGTTCGCGATCTGCGCGGGCAGATGTGTCTACTTTGAAAGCACAGGCTTCTAAAAGTGATTCCAGGTTGAAAGACCCGACACATGATCATTTCTCTTAACTAGTTACTCCACACATTTGTAAAGGTTTGAGCGTAGGGCACTACATGATGAGATTGCCTTCCTTGGGTCAAAACCACCTGCCCGTCCTGAGGTCTCTACAGACCTAGCGCACACCCTCAATGTAACCTCAAGCACGCCGAGAACCTTCCTGGAGTGGCTAGGGCCAATGTTAGTGGCCCGTACTTCCATGTTAGGGGCCCATGCTTCCAACCTCATGTGCGAGTTTCCCTAAGTCGCGGGACCACCATATCAATATAGGACCCAAAACACCCTAGTCCTTCTTCTGAGCACCACAAAAAAAGCCGATATTGGAAACCCTGAACCCTACATACACCGGTATATTCTAAGTGTCCATATCATTGTCCATGTTCTTTGCCATTTCGTTCTCCATTAAACTGGGGATGATATCCCTAAACCTTAAACCCTATATAACCCCAAACCCTCTATAGCCCTCTACAGCCGCTGGGTAACATACCTGATTATTGGACAACCTAAACCCTACACTCCAAACTCCCTAAACCCTAAACCCTACACCCTAAAGCGCGGGGCCCAAGATCTTCCCTACGAGATTGTCAATGCACTGGCGTTATCACACATTAAAAAGTATGATTCGGGGTTTAAGATTTTAGGCTCGGATTCAAAGATATAAGATTCAGAATTTAGGGTTTAGGATTTAGGGTTTAGGCTTTTTGGGATTGAGGGTTTAGGATGTAGGGTATGGGGTCGAGCACTATCGTATCGGAACTCTTGTCCAAATCTACTTCCGTCCGCGGGGCGAAAGACGTGGACGCTGTCCAAAGTTGGGATTAAAGCAATCGGTATGCAACATCAAGAAGTATCATAAACACTTCGGGCTCAATATTCTATCCGGATACCATATAAAGGCCCTATAATGGGAACCCCAACAGGGAACCCAAGCAGAAGGTAGGAATACACCTACTAGGGCCCTTACATTCCTGGTATGTTCCTAGGGTTCCCTGTTTGAGGTTCCCATTAAAGTTCTTTTGCTATACACCAACTAACCGCATGTTCCTTACTAGGTTAGGGTCCTATAAAAGCGAATCAAGTTTATTAAGGACCCAGACTTGCCATGGAAAGGGAACTTGGAACACTAATAGGGTCTAGGATTCAGGGCTTACGGCTTGGTAGGAGTCTAGACAAAGGTCATAATGGAGAATCAAGGGAAAAGAAGGAACATGAAATGAAACCTGGGTTGATGTATGGGCTTCGTAAGTTATAAGGACAATTACCGCTTTATGGTCATAGGTTCCTTGTATAATTATGTCATGTGATTATTCAGGCGCCTGTACACATGTTCGCTACACCCTATGACCCTGAACCCTGAATGCGAGACCTCATCTGCTGCATTCCCCTCAAATGCTTGTCTGGCTCCTTATTATTAGAATAGTATTGTCAATCAACGTTCAATCTTCCTCATCGGGTTTTGATAAAATCCTAAACCCTAAGCCCTTCGTATAACAGAAGCTACACACGCTTGTCAACTTAGACCCAGTAGGAAGCTTGATGAGTTCCTACGTGGTCCCCCCTGAATTTTGGGCTTGGGGCTTGGGCTTTCCATCTGACATCAGAAACGAACCGCAACCCAGGTGGCAGACTTCGAATACTGAAGCCTGACATTTGCCTGCGTGCAACTCTGCTAATGTAGCCCAGATAATGAAACTGTGATTTCGACCTTTGCCTGCAACTAATAAGCACAACAACTGAATGATCCCGGCATTTTTTCGGTCTTTTACGTGGTACGGCCGCTACGATGCCAAAAGAGTCTTGACAAAAGTTTCAACGGGTTCCTACATGGTAGGCCGCCAACATCTTGTTTACAGGGACTCTTAATTTGGGAACCCCAAAATCCTAAAGCTAAGACCCTAATCTAGACCCATCCCTAAATCCTTTTACATCTCAACCCGCCTATCTCTACTCCCTAGACCCTGATGCCTCAGTCCTAAGCACTCACACCCCTAAACCTAATCCTTAAACCCTAAACCTTGACCCCCAGGCTGCCCCACAGCCACGCCGGTGGCGGATCGGGGGAATTGGTAACCTTCTTGTCTCAAACGCTTGTACCTCCACGACGGTTTCGAATGGGTTGGAGGCTTTAGGACCCAAAGCATCGTGTGCCAGCATCAAGCAAACAATCTTGATTGGTCTAACACCCTAGACCCTAAACATCGGGGCATGCCCTCCTTAAATCCCCCACCCAACACAAAGGCCTCGCGCACACCCGCTGCCTAAAACCTGAAGATGTAACTTACGCAGCTAAGGGACCCATAAGGAATCTAAGAAAAGTGTAAGGATCAAGGGGGTGCTATGGGAGGTCCCTGTAAAGGACATTGGTCGTTTCCAGAAATTGGTGAGCCCACCACACATAATCCTTACTCTAGGGACCACTTCAAAGGCACCAATGGAAGCCTGAATCCCCATAAACTGCGGAGTCCTTATCGTGGGTCCTATGAAGGCTGTTTTGTGCCCTAAGCCCTAAACCCCTAAACCCCAAACCCATAAACCCTTAACGCCTAGACCCTAACACCCTACTCCCTAGATTCCTAGACCCTAACACCCTAACCCTAGTTAATTTGAGTCCTATGAAGGGTATTTTGTGGACCCTAAAGCCTAAACCCAAAACCCCCTAACTGTTTTCAGTCCTCTGAAGGACATTTTGTGAGCTTACCCACCAGGGGCACGCGTTGAAAACAGGACGCATACTACCTTCATGCCTGGCAGCTCCACACGGTTTCAGGTTTGGGGTTTAGGGTTTAGAGTTTAGGGTTTAGGGCTTAGAGTTTAGGGTGCTGGGGGAGTGGATCTAAAGTTTTTGGGGTGAAATGATGTAAGGATCCTGTAGGTAAGTCTAGAAGGAGAAGGATTAGGGACTTCATCTTCTTCGATGGCCAATTTGGGAAACGGAATCTTGATCGGGAATTGCCCTGCGAAAGGGCCGATCAACTACCATTTACTTACTGGTTCTTACTATGGAATAGAGCCTATATTCCAATATTCCCTACTAACCCGAGTTATCTCCTCCACCTTTTTTAAAGCCCCCAACCGCCCTAGTGTCGAATATTCCCCATTGTGGTATACTATGTTATATTGGGAATATCGAATTTGAGGAGGCGTGCGTGGGGAATTTCAATACAGGGTATAATGAACACTGTAATTCATATTCCTCAAGGGGTCGAAATTCCGTGATGGGCGTTGGTGTACTGCGCGGCTCAACTTTGCGTGGGTGCCTTAAAGCAATATCCAGTTCTGGCTTAAACAACCCGCAGCTGTTTTCGGGGCCCTTGTTTAATGTCAAGTTTGCAAGAAAATTCGCAAAATGGGAATCCTGAAGCTCCAAAGCTAAAGTAGTTTTGATTTGGAAAAGGAATGGCTTTAGCTTCCTAAGGCTCAAGAGGTCCTACTACTTACTAAGCCTTCTAAACCCTATCCTAAAAAACTGGCACGAGTACAACACCTATTACTACTAGAACCACCAGCTGACCAACTCCCCCCAAATTGTTTGGGGGATGCCGTGTAGAGAAAGTCATTCCCAATGGTTATAGGGGGAAACACATGCAAAGGCAAGTCCCACATGAAGGATAGGTTCAACAACACCCCAGAGGAGCTCAGCTTCTAAATCTGCACAAGCGGGGTCGATGTTAAAGAACTTAGACCAAGTTACCATAGTCTGGCCTTATGTTAAATAATAGGGTTTCCTTGTTGTTGTACATTAAAATCCTTAGCAGCAACCCAGCAACTTCATCTTCGGGGGAACGCAGGATCAGTCAACCAAAGATTGGTCTGGCGACTGTCCAATGGGTGGGGGTCTTTTAGGGTTCTGGGTTTAGGATTTCGGGTTTAAGGTTAGGGTTTATTGGGAATGGATGCCGAGAATTATCCGTAGATAACCCCCGATGATAATTCATACCGACATTCACCCTCCCACTGCCCCCGAAGCATCAGTGAGATTTCGAAGAGCCTTCGGTTTCGGGGTAAACGTATCCAGTTGCAGTGCTCCAAGGTTGGGCTCGATGTTCCAGTCAAGGAGTAGGAGCAATCTCATCCAGCGGGCTGCCAACTTCGGCACGCGCAGCCAACATGACATCAAAGTGGTACCCTAAACCACAAACCCACTAGGACAGCTCTCTGCTGGGCAGATCGACTGGCCGACCTCTAGAAGGGCCATCGGACCGGTTGTGTGATTCGAATAAAATCCCCATATACCCCAGATTCTATCTACTTTTAAGGGGGGCTATAGGTTGCGGCTATAAAGCCCGCCACCTAAGGTGTGCGGCAAGGCCCCCTGCAGAACACGACATAGCGCAGGACTGCTGGATTGACCAGTTTCAGCAGCTCCTAAAGTAACCCTACTTCTAGAAGGCGCAAAGCCCTAGACCTGAGTGATGCCTCGCAGCATACTTTGCGTCGAACCATGTGAATACTGTTGTCCCGACATGGTCCCCGACCTGACACAGTGGCGAATCTCCTACGGTTAGGCATTTCCTCTTGGCCAACGACGTTGGGTGTGCGGCGGGTCCCCTAAACCCGAAATCCTGGACCCTAACTGTCCTCGAGGAAGGGGCCCGGCTCAACGCGAGCCGCGACAGCACCCGCTACGCACGCCTTTCTTCTCATCCTGAAACCCTGAACTCCAACTGCAAAGAACCTCAACCCCTAACCCCAATAATCTAGGATTTAGGGTTAAGGAATCTAAGGTTTAGGGTTCTGAGCTCAATATCCCTGACCCAAGAATTGCGACTCCAAACAAACGTGCCGGCCGCACAACATGAAGGCATCCACGCTCAGCTGGAGAATTTCGAGGACCTCCCGCGGCTGCTTCGGGATTGGTAGATTTGGAAGGGGCTTACAGGAATAGATATGAGCTGTAGTCAACATTCCTAGTATCCCCCTTAATAAGCCCTATAAAACTCCCATACATAATCCACCATACAACCCCCTTTTAAGGAGTTCAGGCTCTGGCTTATATTGTGGTAGATATTTAGACATGTGGCTCATCTAGGACAACCCTACGTAAACCTTCGGGGCCGCATTATGCAGGTTATCCAAGGACCATAATTCTGACAACCCCACATACAGGGATACTATGAGTAGAAGGCATGGCCCTAAGCTCAAAACCCTAAACCCCAAA